>JAUZSX010290421.1:0-14264 GCA_034780655.1 Idiosepius hallami
AAGAGAAAAATGAATTTTGGGATTCCATATTGAGTTTATTGGATCAGTTGGTAAAGGAACAGAAATGTTGCATATGAAAGGGGGGGGAGGCTTAATGGCTGCTAATCCTTAGATTAACAACCAATGAGGATGGAATGAGCTTTTTATTAAAAAAAGATTTCAATTATTTCAAATTGAAATTCTTTTCCAATTGAAGTTTTATTTTTTTTTTTTATTACAAAAAAAACTTTTGACAAAAATTCATTGAAAGAAAATCAAAATGTGTTTATTTTTCAGATTTTGCAAATATTTGTCGTAGATTAGGAGAATTGTGGCAGAGCTTATCAGATAAAGAGAAAATGGTAAGTTTTTATTTCTTATTTATGATTGTAGGACATTTTTTATAGAAAAAGAAATTTAACTAATAAACAGTCAATTTTATTCTAAAACATTTAGACAATACAATTTTGAGCAATAAAAAGGTTTTATTTATGATATCACTGCTTATTTTAAAGAAAATGCTAGAAATGTCCTCCATTGTCATTAAGACATTATTTTCTATTGCACACCAATTTTTACACACTCTATGAATTTTATCAATTTCCTTTTTGTGTGTCAATATTTAAAAAAGTATCTTTGATCATTTTCTAAAACTAAATTGAATTAATGACTAGTAGAACCCCCCACACCCATTCACCCACCCACTCACCAGACACACCCACACCCCCACTCACCAGACACACCCATCCATCCACCCACTCAATAGACACACCCACCCATCCACACACCCACAGACACCCCCACACACCCATCCACTCACCACACATCCACCCACCCACTCACCAGACACCCCCACACACCCATCCACCCGACACACCCATCCACCGACCAGACACACCCATCCACCAGACACCCACATCCACCCACTCACCAGACACCCACTCACCAGACACCCACACCCACCCACCCACTTACCAGACACCCCCACACCCACTGACCCATTTATCAAAAAAGCATTAATTATTGATAGGAATATCAAATCTTAAAAAAAAAACAAATTTTAAATTTCTGATTGTTTTGTTAAAACAAAAACAATCATCATCACCCCTCACCACCCCCATCATCATCATCATCATCATCATGATCATCATCATCATGATCATCATCATGATCATCCTCATATAATGAATGCAATGAATGATCACCAAATAAAAAATAATTTCAACTTTTTTTCTTTTTTCCCAAATTCCTTTATTTTTTTTCTTCTCCAAGATTTTCTTAAATGTTTTTTATTTCAGTCTTGGAAGCAGAAAGCCAAAAAAGCAGCTGGCAAAGGCTCCACCCTGATTCGTACTGGCAAAGGAAGCAGTAAATCTGTATCAAATGCAGCTCCAACCCCAGCTACGAGCATCATTCCTCCCCCTCCAGTGGTCAAAAGTCCCAGCACCTCAAATACCAAAATAGTCAAATCTTTTACTGATGAAATGGCAACAAGTCCAGTCAAAGTATGTCCATCTTTCTTTCCAATTTTACACTTCATTTTTGTTGCTTTTCAATAAGCTTTTTCAAACTGTTGGGACAATCGACGTGGTCCAGTGGATAGATAATCGCACTTCGGAACGGTATTACGCAGATTCATATCCCACTTGTCCCGTCTATGTTACATGTCGACTAATACCCTTGGGAAAGGTATGGATCCCTATCTTCCCTCAAGCTATGGGTCAAATAGTTCAACTCGTATTATTAGAAAAACTATGTGTGTATAAAAATAATGTTTATCTAAAGTAATTGTTCTCAGCATTAAAATCACCTAAAAAAGGTTGATATGCCATTAAACACAAAAAAAAACAAAACTTACTTTAATTAAGAATGGGAATATTAGAATATTTATGTTTCTTTTTTTTTATCTTTGTTTATTTCTTCAGATACAGGCAAGTCCACTTGGGGCAGTTGATAAGGATTCAAACTTTGCAATTCATGAATTTGAATCTCAGTCGTTTTCAATGCAAATCTTTTTTTTTTTTTAATCATTAAGGAAAAAACCTTTTTATAATCTGGAAATTTTGATTTTAATATTTCTAAAGTGAACCATTTTAATCTGCCATATTTAAGGGCCTTGGAATTGAAGCTGTGGATGCTGCTGCCCACCTGAAACTTTTGGGTGAATCCCTCAGTATTATTGGCATCAGGTTACAAGAACACAAGGTAAAAACAAACATTTCAGTTACTATTCGCAGAATGCACAGTTATTTACTTCATATATATATATATATATAAAACCATGATTATGAACACAAAAACTTTGCAGAGCTGTGTTGCTCTATTAGTGATTTATACACACACACACACACACACACACATATATATATATATATATATACATACATATATATACATAGTTTCTTCATTTTAATTCCAGGGTATGATTGCTGTTCAGGGTAGCTTGTCTGTGCTTTTGGACTCCATGCTTTGTGCGTTTAGCCCCCTGATGTGTCTGACTGCTGCTCTACCCGAAACCAATGGCTGTCCTCGAGCCACTCTCTCAAAAACTCTAGACAACATTGCATACATTATGCCTGGCTTATAATTGAAATACAAAAAACACACTTTTTAACATCGCAATTCAATAGAAATTTATGAGAAAAGATTTTCATTTCTTATTTTATTGGTTTTCAGTTTTATTTTTTAACTTCTTTTTTTCTCATAAAATGCTTTTTATTTAAGAAAACAAATTCGGAATTGAAAATGGAATTTATTTTGAAGACCAGATTTATTTACAGAAAAAGAAATTGTGGTTAAATCTTTTGTTGATTTATGACATTAACTTTTCACTGAATATTCTTCGGAGAAGTATGACTATTCTTAATTCCTTTCCATCTCTTCAATGAGTTCACTAGTAATACTAATACTACTATTGTTTGCCTAACAATTTTTAAGAATAAAATGTTGTCTTCAATTTCTTAGGAAATGTATTTTTAAAAAAAAGGTGTTTTACATTAAAACTCACTCAAAATACAATAAAACAAAAATTTAATTAATTTTATTTGGAATTTAATTAATTTTATCCAAAATTTAATTATCAATTTAATACCACTATTTTTTCTTTTTATTTTATTATTTTCAAAAAATAATATTTGTTTAGGAAATAATATTTCTACTTGTTAATAACTTTAGGGGTTGATATAGCATCAAATAAAACAATCAAAACCTGATGAACATTCTAGAAAGTTAAAGCCATTACTTAAAGCTGAACAGAATGAGTTTTGTCAAATCACATTGAAGGTACACAACTGTTCCTGTCAGATCACCAAAGTGAAGTAACTTAATCTGTTCATGGATGACCACTTAGAAATATCAAGTATGGTACAAGGCTAGTCGAGGGTTTGTGACATAATCATTCAAATGCTCTAAGCATTCAAACTGATAGACCTTTCACTTTCCCTACTCCATCACAACAACTGACCCGTGGCTATAAACATCTTCAATTTAAGTTATCCCCTAGGGTAAGGACAGGGAGTCTCAGGATGCTTTCAGATTGCAAAGACTAAGAACAAGAAGAGCAATCCAAGCCGAACCAAGCGAGGTGGGGTCTTTCTGCTCAACAATAGAACTGAATGCAGATTTTATTTTGCTGTCTGTTCTGTTTAATGTAGTCCTTTAATAGAACGGCTCTTATTGACTAGTTTGTAATTTTGCTAAGTCAGGGTTCAAAGGTACAGGTTGAAATATCTTGTGTATATATGTTCTTTTGCTTTAAGTTGCAACGGTCGATTTTTTAGGGTTCAAAGGGTTAAGAAATGTTGATTGTAAAGAATGAAAATGCCATGAATTCAAGTTCAATTGTCACTTTGGTTTTGATTTATTAAAACTTTAAAAGGCATCAAATGTTTATTGAAAAGAAAAACCAAATCTTTTAATTAATTATTTGAAAGACATTAAATAAAATCTATTTTTAGTTTCAATTGTTGAATAGAAAAACTTCATTTGCTTTCATTTAAATTGCTTTGTTTAATTCTTTGATTATTCTTCAAAACAATGAAGCTCAAGTTTTATTAAAAAATAATTTTTGGAAAATATTTTTATTTTGAATTTGAAATATTTATTATTTTTAAGATCTTTTTTTTTTTCTCTTTGGAAAGAAAATTTTTATTTAGGTTTCAATTCATCAACAAAAACAACTTTTTTATGTTTGGGATTTCGGAATATTTTTTATTCTGAAAAAAATTTGGTTAAAAATGTATTTTATTAAAGAATTTTTATTAAATCTTATTTTCAAAGGATCTGAAATATCAGTGATTATTTCTTGTTATTAATTGACATTAAAAATGAAAGTTAAATGAAAATTAAGGGTTGAAGTTCACATCATAAGTGCATATCATTGTATTTCATTTGAAAATATTGATAAACATTTATTTCCCTTGCAAAGATTTATTATCAAAGGAAATGGATGAGGGTCGAGTGGAAAAGACATTTATTTTATAGAAATTCATTTTCATTCATTTTACATTCATTCATGATTTTTCAAAATTCATTCTTCATAAGAAAAAAGTTTTCATTCAAATCCTTTTGTCACATTTAGAAAGCCACACCCACCATGCACCCCCTCCCCATGAAATGCTGATGAAATTTTAAAAAATAAAAAAGAAATTTTTAAAAAAGCCATTTTTTCTCTATTTTTTTTATGAAAATTAATTCCAAAAAAAAATGAATTTTTGAAATTCTTTTCAGTTTGCAAAAATCTTTCATAAAAAATTTGAGAAAAAGATTTTTTTTTTTGAAACACTAAAAATATTGCAAGAAATAAAAGGAAAGGAAAAACATTTCATTAATCAAAGTTGTTGAAAGAATCTTTTATTTAAAAAATCTTCACAAATAATAATTCTTGGATTTATAAGATTTGTTTAAAGGAATGCCTTTTCTTTGTTTCATTAAATTTGGTTCCTTTCTTAAAATACCCTTTTCAATTATTATTATTATTATTTTTATTAATAATAATAATAATATATTGGATATTTTAGACATTATTATTTGACCCTCAAATAATCTGACCTAAATTTAACAAATAACTCCAAAATATGCGAAAGCAAAAACAAATAAAGATGAATTCATTTGAAGACATCAATCCAAATTGAAGAATTGTTTTAAGATTTTTTTTCTATTTTATTAAAACTTAAAATTGTTTTTTTAACAAAGATTAGAAATTTATCATTTGTCAAAAAGACAATACAATTTTCTTTCTGTCTACAACAAAACAATACCACGATGTTTGAGACACCAGTTCCTGTCACCAAAATTAATCAATGTAGAGTCTCTTTAGTATTTAAGATCTGGAAAAAAGGTTTTTAGAAAAAAGAATTTCATATATTTCTTACAAAAAATTTATTTTTAAAACCAAAACCAAAAAAATTAACCCCAAAAGAAAGCCCCCCCCCAATCTTCAAAACAACAAATCAAAAAAAGAAAAGAATTTTCCAAATTTATTGACATAAACTGTTTTTTGTTACAAAGAAATGTGCAACTCCAACAATTCATCTTGAATTTGGTTCAATTGATATTTGCAGCTCATTTTTAATTATTTGACCTGCAAAGCAAAATGATCAGTCCAGTGGCTTAACTCTATGGCAAATGACCCAGCAGGGGGCTTAGCTAAATCAACATGAACAACATTTAATGTGAATCAGTACTCATAGTCTTAAACATAAATAAACATAAATCAGTATTCATAGCAAAATCATAGCAAAATCAAAATTGATTTTAAAAAAAAACACAAAAAAAGGATTTTTTCAAAAAGGCTACAAAAGTTTTTCTGATTTGGGAAAAAAAATCAAAGGAATTTTTTTGGCTTTTCTATTTCTATCTCTCTTTCTTCCACTTCTCTCTCTTCTTTCCCTTCTCTCTCCCCCTCTCTCTTCGTTCCCCACTCTCTCTCTCTCCCTTCCCCTCTCTACCTCTTCCTTCCCACTCTCTCCCTTCCCCACTCTCCCTATCAGAGTTTATAAAAATTCTTTTTTGCTAAACCACTGGACCAACCATATCAAAAAAAGAGATAAAAAAGAAATTTTAAATAAAGTTTATTATTTTATTTAATCTCAAAAGAATTAAAAAATTCACTTAAAAATTCTTTTGCAATTTAAAAATTTTAAAACTGAATTTTTGTTTCTTAAAAAAAAATTTTTTTCTTGATTAAAAGTTGTTGAATTGCATTAAAAAATCGTTTCTTTAGGAATGTTAAAGAATTTTGTTAAAATAGAAACAAGATTTTTATTGCATTCAACGTTTTAACAAATTCTGATTTAAATATTTAAGTTTCAATTGATTCTAGAAACAAAAAAAGGTAGGTTTGATATTTATGCTTACTTTAAAGATTTTAAAAAATTAAAAAGGACTTATTTTTATTTATTATAAATTCACTAAAGGGAGATAACTTTTTATTAAAGGGAGATAACTGCACACATCAAAACTTATCTACACAATTCTATTAAAAATATTTCCTTGGTCAATATTTTTATATTTCTTTTAAATATAATATTTTTAATGAATTTTTTTTACAATTGATAGATTGAAATCAAATTTGTTTTAGGAACAAATTCTCTGCAAATAAAATGGATTAGTGCAAAGTTTTAATATATTTAAAATAAATCAAATAATTTTCAAAATTAAATTCCTTGAAACTGAAAAGCAAAAAAAATTTGATGAAATAAAATCAAATCAGACGCAAAAAAAATAAACTTTAAACTTGAATTGTTTTATTTTTTTCAATTAAAACTTAATTTAGTTTAAATAATAAAAAGATCCTCATTTTCAAGTTTAAGTTTATATTTGTGGTAAAAAAAAAAGGCTGAAAATAATCTAAAAAAGTTACTGGCACGAACAGATTTTTTGATAGGATTTGATGATTGAAGCCAAGATTGGCTTTTGAGATCAAAATCTTTTTTTTTTTTTTATTTAATTGAGAGGAAATGAATTGCACAAAACATCAATTGGGATTTTGAGATTTGAATTTTAATTCATTGTTCTTAATTTTTGCCAAATTGATGCCCTCACACCACTAAAAAAAAATTAGGAAAATAAATATTCCCACAAGATGCCACGAAATAACATAAATGTAAAAAGGCATTTATTTCAGAAAAATCAATTTTTCTTTCTAAAAAAAAAAGTCCATGAGACGTTCATTAAATTTCCTACAAAGAATTTCTTTTGGAATAAGAATAAAAACTGGATAAAAAGAAATTACCAGAAAATGACTTTTAATAAAAATGATTGAAATAAAAAAAACAAACAAACAAACTAACATTATCAACAATGGTTATTATAAAAAATAAAGATATTAATTAAAATCAAAGATAATTAAAAGTGATTTTAATTCTTGGTGTTTAAAATAATTATTAACCTTTTAAAATAACTGTAATAAGTAATTATAAGTCATTGTACTGGTTTACTGGTTTGGTTTGATTGGTCATTAAACCTTAGCAAACCAAACCCAATTGGTAAAGATTAATTGCAAGCAAATTTTGATGAGTAATCAATTTTAACAACAAAAAAAAAAAGATTTATTTTTAATCAAATTCTTTATAATTCAATAAAATTAGAGAAAAAGAAATCCTATTTTTTTTTCAATTTTCTGCCTAAAAAAAATTTTAAAGAAATATTTTTTATATTTTTATGAGATTTAAAATTTATTCAAGAATATTTTATTTTTTATATTTCAACCCACAAATTCCAAAATAGCTCTAAAATGTATCATATTTTCAGGAATTTCTTTTTAGACAAATTTGTGTCGGCCAAACTTATTAAAAAAATCTTTTCAAAATGTCTTTTTCCCTCGGTTCTTGTGCCAACCCAACTTTTCAAAATGGTTGTCATTAAATCAACTTCATTTCTTCATTTGTTTTTTTTTTTTAAATTTTATATTTTCAAAATCTTTTAAAGGAAATAAAAAAATGACTTTATTTATTTTTGCAATGAATTTGAAAAAGAAAATCCTGCCAATTCTTTATTTTTCTTTACTTTCTTCTGTTTTTTTCTTTTTTATCACATTTTCTTTTTATTTCTTTATTCAAAAACAAAAGAAAAAAAGTCGAAATAATTGTAGAATTTTTCAAATTGTGTTTAGGTAAAAAAAAAAAGAAGCATTTAATGTTGTTCAAATTGATTTTATTATCAATTTTTACTAAATAAGGATTTGAGGAAGGGGTTGTGATGTTTTGGCCGGGGGGGCAATGATTCTGCGTCAAATTAGTACTTCTTCGTCTTTATTATCAAAGTTTAGTTAATATTTTTAAAGATTAAAGTCTGTAAACCGTTTAAATTGAAAAAAATAGATTTGGTAAATATTATTTTTTCCAAGGATATTTGAATTATTTTTGTCTTTAAAAAAGTGTGGGTTTTTTTTCATATAAAATGATTAAAAATTTTAAAAACTACTTAACAATTTTTAACTTTTTTAAGCTTTCAACTTCATTCTTTTCTAAAAAGATGAAAAAAAAACTTTCTAAATTAATTAAAAAAAAAAGAAAATGAAACCAAAAAGTAGAAAATTTATTTTTCAGTCAATTTAACCAAATTGACCACTTTATCACCCAAATATTCTATTTTGGTCATGTTTTTGTGGCACAAGGGCAACACTTTCAAAGAAATCAAACTTATTTATCAAGATTTATTTATTAATTGTGATAATTGCTTCTAAAAGATTATTTTTTTTTTTTTAATTCTTTATTTCTATTCAACAAATCATAATTAAACAAAGAGAAAAAAAAAACTTGTATTTAAATCATAATCTATCATTTCCAAAATAATTAATAAAGATTATGATAATAGTCATGATGAGGAGAATAGTGATGATGATAATGATGATAGTAACAAATAATAATTTTAAATCGTAAATCCAAATAAAACTTTATTTTTTTCAAATCAATAGAATTTTAATTTCAAATATGAATTGTCTCCCTTGAAAATTTCTAATAATTAAAAATTCCAAATTTTCATTTTTAGTTTTAATATTTTTAAAAAATATTTTTTCATTAAATTTTAATTTGTGAATATTCCAAATTGTAAATTGATCAAAAGGTTTTTTTTAATTATTTTAAATAATTTTCTCATTAAAAAAAACAAAACAATTTTTATGAAAACAATTCTGATTTTTTTTTACTAAAGCATATTAAGCTGTTGTTGTTGTTGTTGTTGTTGTTGTTGTTGCTTTACGTTTTTATTTGATTTAAAAAAAAGAAAAAGTTTTTTTGTTTGTCTTCATTTTTTTTTATTTATTTAGAAATTCTTTCTTTCACTGATTTTCAATTTGAAGAGTAATAAATTTTAATTTCAAACTAGCTTTAAAATTTCTATTCTTCTTATAAATAAATTTAATAATTATTGATAATAAATTTCTGTTATTATTATTATTATTATTATAAAATTATTAATTTTAAGTTCTTGTTTTATTAAATTTTTTTCTTTTCTTTAGTCTTTAATTCTATATTAATATAAATGAATGGCATAAGGCCAGTTTTAATGTGAAACCTGTTGTAATGCCTCTGCAGGTAGGCTTGAAAAGAAAATCCTGAATGCTCATAATATTTTTCTTATGAGTTAAATCATGTAAAATTAATAAAAACAAGATTTTTTTTTTTTTTTGCTTTCACCAAATTATATTTTTTTAAAATTGGAATTAATTAAAAAATAAACTTTTTAAAAATTAATGATAATAATAATAATAATAATTAATAATAAAACAAAACAAACAAAAATGTTGTTTGTAAAAAGTCAAAATTTAAAATTCATAAAAACATTTAATTTACAATTTTTTTTTCCATTTAAAATTGTGAATTTTTTTTCATTTTCATTTGCAGTTTATTTTTATTTTCTTTTTCTTTTTCTTTTTATTTACTGGCAGATTTGTTTAAATTGAAATATTAAAAAAGTTCTTTATTTACAAATGAACAATTTATTTTAAAATGTTTTTTTTTTTTTTTGGTTTTAATTTCCAGGCACAACGTAACACAATTTTTTTTAAATGTTTTTTTTTTTCATCGAAATTCAAAATCAAATCAGATTTTTGATTCAAATACAAAAAATAAAATTAAAAAAAAAATATCAAAGTCTTAAGAAAAAAAAAAAAAAAAGATTAAACCTGTTGACCATTGGTCAGTTTGAAAGTCCCCAAATATTGGTCAAAGCATTAAAATGTGCAAAGTGGAATGCTGGCTTAAATATTCTAACCTCAAAGATAAAATGATTTTGAATCCAAAAAAATAATTTAAATTCAGAAAAAAGTCTTTTATACGATTTCATGATTTTTCGAGTGAATATTTACAAAAATGAATGAAGCAAATTCGAAAGACTTTATTTTTGGTTGAAGAGAAAAACTTTTACAATTTATAAAAGTTGAATTTTTTTTGTTTAAAAAAAAAAAAAATAAAGCCCAACAAATAAAATGAAATTTTTTTTTTTCTAAAATCATTTTTTTTTTTCTGCTGATCATTTTGTTAATTTTAGTCAATTGGATCAGTTTATTTATTCTTCCTCATATTTGGATCATCTACTCCAAGGAATCTGAAGCAGGGTCCCATGCACCCTAGGGGTCCATGGAATATTTTTGGCAGTCCACAAAAACAATTAAAGAACTAGTGCTGCTGCTTCTCCTCAAGTCTTCTCTTTGTTCTACTAAATTGCCAAATTAGTCATTAGAAAAGAAAAAAGGAGGAGGAGAAAGAGAAGAAGGAGGAGGAGGGGGAAAAGAAGAAGAAGAAGAAGAAAGACAAGAAGAGAGAAGCAGAAGAAAAAGAAGAAGCAGCACACCAAATATAGAGTATTTTTAGATGATCCAAATGGTGAAACATTATAAACAACTTTTAATCTTAATGAAAAGTTTATAATAATAATCATAATAATATTCATGTTATATATAAATACTTTTATAAGACATGGGAATATATATATTCTCTCGAAAAAGGATTTCTGAAACTCAGAAAAAAATTGTACAAAATGTTTTACCAAAAAGAATTAAACCTGAAAAAAGAAGAAACTAGTTTATTTACTTAAAAAATATTTATTTTTACTATCATAGGCTAAAATCATAAAATGTGATTGACATTTTGTTGCACTTTTAAAACATAATTAAGTACAATTATGCATATTAATCAAATATTGAATTCCTAATTATCAAAATGGGATTTAAAACAATTGAACAAGAAAACACACACACATATATGTGTGTGTGTGTGTATATATATATATATATATTTATATTCTCATGCCTTATAAAAGTAAGTAATTAATTAGTTTTATTAACTACCTTGATCCTTAATTTGTTAAAAATGGATTTTAAAGTTTAAAGATTAATAGAATTCTATTCTTTTTTTTATAAAAGATTTCAAAATTCTTTCTTTCCTTATTTGCCTTTTCCAATTCCATCTTTAAAGATTTGAAATCTCAAAATAGAATTAAATTAAGTCCTATTTTTATTTTTATTTTAATATGAAAATATTTCTCTTTCTTTTTTATGATCATTTTTTCTGTTACAAAAAAAAACAACAGATTTTAATTTTTTGTCAAAAAAAAGTTTTGTTTTATAAAATTTATTATTCTATCTTTTAATGTTTATGTGATCCCTTTCTATTTTTAGAAGCGTCTGTTTCACCAATTATTAAAAAGATAAAATTGTTTTGTAACATAACTCTTAAAAAAATAACCTCTATTCCCCATATTTAAGTTAGTGTGTGAATAAAAACAATTTTATTTTGAGGCAGTCCTGAAGGGCTAAAAATTTAGATGTTGAATTCATAAGGAAAAAAGTTGTTCTTAATATTAAAAAAAAAAGATTTCAACAAGATCCATTAAAAAACCAAACTGGATCTAAAAATTGAAATATTTCTGTTGGAAAAAAATCTAGGAATAAAAAGATGGCGAACTCTTGGCACAGATCCAAGGGAGATAATTTATACATATGTCCAAGGGAGGTAATTCATACACGCTCGGAAAATTCAAATAGCTTTCTTTAGGGCAGTTTTGTGGATTATATACATTTATAGAGGTCTAACCTGGTAGCTATTAGCTAAATATGTGACACAAAGCCCTCATTTATGGGCATCAAAATAGCTAAGGCCCTTAACCTCAAAATACAGGCGCCTCAGGTTTGTGGGCAATGTGAAAGATTATTCTCTCCAAATGACAATAGAAAAAAGATGTCATTTTAGGATCCAAAAATTCATTTTAAAAAGAAGCCAACATTCTTTTAATAAAACTTTCTTTTCTTTCTTTTTCTCCATCCTTCTTTCTTTCTCTTCCTTTCCTTCTTTCTTTCTCTTTTTTTTTTATTTGATGCGCTTAATTCAGCAGTGATTATTTCATGAATAGAAAATGAAAAAAAATCTCAAAAAATTTTACTAATGGCTGACTACGTGTCTGTAACGACTGAATAATCTTTATACAAAAAATCGACTGAAAAACAGATGACCTTTGACTCTCAAAATTCTATTCAAAATTCTAAGTTCAACACACAAAAGTGGGAAACCCGGTAAAAAAAACAGGTTTGATAGCAGATCTAAGAGCAGCTGTAAAATAAAGTATAAGACCAGGGTGTAATACTTAAACCAAGACCAGGGTGTAATATCAGGGTGTAATACTTAAACCAAGACCAGAGTGTAATATCAGGGTGTAATACTTAAACCAAGACCAGAGTGTAATATCAGGGTGTAATACAAGGTGAAGGACCAGCCTAGATTTTTTCAAAAGACCATATTTGGTGCAGGGAAAGTCCTAGAAATTTTCATCAAATTCTTAAAAAAAAATGTTTTTATTTGTCATTTAAAAGTTTTATCATCCCTGAACATCTAGAGAAACACATTCAGAGATCTACACAGAAACACACCATACAGAGCAGGAGAAATGGACACAGATTATGAAATATAAGTATTTCTAAATCGTTGACATGAAGTTAACAGCGTGTGGTGACTGTCAATTTCTTGCATGTGCTTCAAGTCTTTAAATTGTACTGACAAGAAACTAAGAGCTACCAAAAGCTGTTAATGATTTCTATACCAACCAATTGAATATGCTCTATCACTGGTATTGAGCAATTTACTTATAAATGTACAAAACTATTCTATTAAATGAACATATATGTCTGAGTGTATGTGTGGATGTATTAATACATATATATATATGTGTGTGTATGTATGTGTGTTTATTGAGCACTCTCCTTTGCAATACAGCAAATATAATGTTTGTTGTCCAACCACTCTAAAAGGATAGGTGGTGCCGAACTTGTATATACACACACATATATATATTGTAATTAATATTATTACCATTATCATTATTATTATAATTATTATGTCAAAAAGATAACCAACCCAAGTAAAAAATACTAACCCTGATGACATATAAACCAAAATATAAAGGTTGTCTGTACAGATAATTAATGTGATGATGTACGCTTGTACGACACGTACAACACACTCTCCTTCCATTCGGCCTTTAACAAGTGACAACCAAACCAAAATGACTGATTGGCCAAATAGAGTTAAACAGGTTTTATATCAGAGTGCCTTCTTCTGAATGAGTTATTCTCCTGGGTTTTTTTTGTTTTTTATTTATTTTTTACTTTGCAATTGTTTTGGTGGTCAGCACGGTGGCACTTGGTCTGCTTCATCAGGATTTTCTAAGAGTTGCTGTTTATTGTAGAAATTAGTATTTTTTATTGAAATATTCAAATAATCCTTCTTATCCTAAAGGCTGTTTTTTTGTTATTTTTTCAGTTATGATTCTATTATAGGAAGATCTAATTCTTTTATAGGAAGATTCTTTCAAAAGGAACATCTGATTCTATCATAGGAAAATCAGATACTCAGTCTAGTTTTTATATTATGGACCTTCTTGGTCCCTCTTCTGATGTAACCCAGTAGCTTCAGATAAAAGACTAAAGCAGTCCATAAAATAAAACTATTTCTTTGAAAATATTTAAAACTTTCAAAAATACATTTTTTAGTTTGTTTATTTTCATGTGTATGTTTTTTTTATATATACAATTGCTCATCATTAAAAGAGATTTTGATGAAAATTTTTTGTGCAGAATAAATTTATTCCTAAAAGTCATTGTCACATTTTTTATGTCCCAAGATACTCTCTACTTAAAGGAAAGATTTCCTTTAGGGTGAGCTCAACTTGAATATATTGTCAAGTTATTCAAATGGGAAATACAACACACATCTGGGCAATCCTGGTTACACCCACTAGTATACAAAAATATTGAGTATACTACATACAGATTATCTCTATTGGTTGGTTGG
>JAUZSX010290442.1:0-14262 GCA_034780655.1 Idiosepius hallami
GTGGAAGTTTATTTTGAACAAAATTTCTCTAAATTACAAAAGGTTGTGATTGGAAGACAATTATCAATCCCCATACAGGATATTAGTCCCATTCCCTTCATGTATCCAAATTGTATATTCCTGAAATTCATTAATATTAGGGATACCTTAGGTAAGGATAGTCCTATCAAGCACATGCAGTGTTTTGGCGATTGGTTGGGTGATCAATGAAGGACGTATGTAACTGATGTGAATGGGTCTGCGTCATGGATGAGTCTAGTTAAGATTAAGCAATAGGATTTGATGACCAGCGCAAAAACATTACCCCCTTACGAATTCTTCTAATTTCAATGTGTATTGGAATAAATAAACCCAACTAATTTGGGGGCCTTCCAAGTATATCATTCGGATTAGGGGTTACTAATGGATAGCAGTTTTCAATACATTTGATAATAATGTAATTAATTCATTTTTAATGCATAAGTATCTTACAAAAAAATTCAATTTTAATATTTTCATTTTAATTTCATTAATCTATTTTTCTCTTTACACACACACACGTTTTTTTTTTTTTCTTAATCTTTTAGTTCATTTAATGCAGAGAACGATTATATTCTGATAAACGATCTATTTTGTCCACTCAACTTTTTTTTTAATAAGACAATATGCACTATTTAATTCATAACTGGAGGAAAGTTTGGGCCTCATACCTTTCCAAAGAGTATTATAAGTATAATTTATGAAGGCAAATGGAATGACTGGGATTTACGATTCTCAAGTCCGGCTGCATACTCACTGTCTCAAGCAGACTTGCACACACACACACACACACACACACACACACACACACACAGAGTGCCAAATTCTTTGTATAAAGATTAAATATTACACACAAGTATTAACTCACTTATTGATACATAGCAAAAAGCTTGAGTAGAAAATTACTTGACTACCACTGGATTCAAATTATAAATACACATATCAGTTTAACCATCCTCTTGGAATATACTAAACTAAATCTACTGAACACTACAACACAATGACATATTTATATCAGTCTCTTCCCACTTATATATTTAATCAGAATGTAATGTCAACCTCTCCACTAGCAGCAGAAGATGAATGGGCAATTTAGCCAAAAGGAGCCAATGGTTTATTTAAGCAAAGCATAAAAAAAAAAATACAAATGACAACCAATAAAATTTCAACAGTCATCCATTGTCTGAAGTATCCTCTGGACTAAAATGGGATTACAACTAGAAAATTGGACCTTTCAGTTGGTAATAGAGGGGTGAGGAGAGAGAGAGAGAGAGAGAGAGAGAGAGAGAGAGAGAAGATTTTGGAAAGTGTTTAATGTTTTTTTTTCTTATCTCAGAAAAAATTTGGCTAAATTGTTGATGCCTGTGTGTATCTGTTGAACAGGATAAAGCCCAGTTTTATGTGCTCATTATATCCCTGGGTTTTTGTAAACAGTGCAGCCCTCCACCTCGATGAGTTACTCTCAATGAGTTGACACGTTTTATCCATCAGAGTTTTTGAAATTGTTATCCTTACACCTAGGTGGGTTACTCTATCAAGATAGCTGAAAGTGGATGTAATACTAGGGGTTTGACCTCATGTAATACAATTCCAGAGTCTAAGCTTTTACCACTGCTCCACCTTCACTGACCAAAGGATCTATGTATTTGATTGAGCAAAAACCTAAGTTTGGCACAGGGCCAATTTTATGTGTTTATTATATTACACTCATTCAGTTGATGGGTCTCATTAAAGTGATCAGTAAATGAAATGTAAAACAAGTTATTTTTTACTTGGAAGTAAAGGGTACATACATTATCCGTTGCATCTAGTGGTGCATTGGACAGCATTGTTTTTTTTTTGCTGTTTCCATAGCATACTTGTTTTTACGAGAAAGAGTTGCTAGCCCTATGCTCAACCCCCAACAGGAGGACCTTTTTTGGGCTTTTTGTGTTCAGTGTTGTTGCCCTTCACCTATATGAGCTACTCTTCCAAGTTAACAAGCCCCATCTGCCCGAGGCAGCTAAAGGTAGATAGAACACTAAAGGGATTTGAACACGCGAAATAAGATTTCATAATCCGAGCTTTTACCAATGCTCCACTTCGCTGCTTAAAAGTTTACATGAACATAAATTGATCTTCAATAAAAATAGAAGTATTAGTTGTAGGATTATTTTGAATCATGATTTTAATAATTGTTTTATTTGAAAAAAATATTTCAGAATTTTTTTAAAACTGGTTTTACTAATTTAAACTTTTTAATAATCAATGGAGCTGTGTCTATATGTGTGTTTCTTCCCTTCCAAAACAGCTGAATTGATTTTCTTCCAAATTTACATAGACATAGTTCATAATTATCAGTAATTGAAAAATATCAGCTTCTAGAACTAAGAGCACGGTTACAATTAAGAGTAAAATCATACAAATTGCCATTATGAATGTTTAACTGTGTTGTGAGCCAGGTACTAGAGCATTCTTATATCACCATGTGGTCTGCAGGTTTGAATCATATTTAGAATTTTAACAATCACTGATGAGATCAAATGAGATCAAAACAGTTGTCTGGCACTATGTTTAAAGTTATGCAAGATTTTGGATTGAATAACATTAAAATTTGATTCAAATACAAATATATTTTTGACCATATTGTCATGTGTAAATGGTGTGGTGGCTAGAGAGCTATCAGAACCAAAACAAGACCTGTTAAAATAGAGAAACATACATTTGTTTTTAGAAATTGATAGCCTTATTTCTAAAGGTTTTTTATTGAGCCAGTTTGGCCCCTACTTGCCTATCAATTTCACAATAAACTGGATTAACCCTTAGAAATTTGTAACCATCATTAATAATAGTTGAATAGAATCACACAAGGAATGGATCATGTTGAGTGAATGAGTCTTCAAAAGGTCACCATTATATTTCAATATTCTTAATTTCCAAGTTGATTCATGTTGAAATAACCTTTATTGCTATTTGTCCAACAGGACCTTTTGATGACCTTTTGCCAGTGTTTAGCCTAATTTTATTTGACCCTACTCTTTAGCTTCTTCATTAGGGTCAATGATGTTTTAACTTAATTTGAGAAATATGGAGGTCATGAGAAAAGTCAATGGACAAAGTTATTTTGCCATTGTTCCATATAAAAAAACAATTAACCTCTTAACCAGCTATGGCAATTTAATTCATTTTTTAACCAAATTTTATTTGAAACCAAGGACAAGATATCCCATCAAAATTGATTGTTCTCTCATCAGGGGTTAAGGTGTATGGTCTCCCATAAAATAGAAAACCATATTTTTTTCAAACGTTAACTCTTTCAACCACTAAGTTATAATAAGAATTCTAGTTTTAATACAAAATGAGTTCTAATCAGACCAAGTATGATTTGATTCAGATTGGTGTTCTTTTTTTAATTTATTAAAAAATTTATTTGACATTATTATTATTGTTATTATTAGGAGAGCAAATGAGAAATTATCCTCACTTTCACCATAATATATATAATGCCCTTGATAAGTTTCCAGCCTTTTTTGGTATGGGCACTGGTATTGAGTGTACATACATGAAACTCTAATCCCCTACAAAGTAATTCCTGTGCTTGACCAAGTAGATATATCTCTCCTTGTTACATACACCTCATCCCAACCAGGCGAGCAGCATAGTATAGCTGTTAAATGTTCTAAGAGCATAGTATAGCTGTTAAATGTTCTATAAGAGCATAGTATAGCTGTTAAATGTTCTATAAGAGCATAGTATAGCTGTTAAGAACAGTTACTCCCTTTGATAAGGGCTGGGTGTTTTAGAATCCCATAAGATGGTGAAAAGCCCTGTTAAAAACAGAAGGACTTATGAGTAAAAACATATATTTGGGCAGATAGAGCATTGGTAAAAGATTGAACTCTAGAATCAATCCAGCTTGAATTATGTAATCTGTATCTTTTTATATTTAATTAATTGAATAATTAATCATTATTTTTCCTTTTCTTTTTTACTTTGTCTCATTCAAATTTAAAATTTAATATTTATCAAAGTATAAGTGGATCATTATTAAGATTATTGATTTCTAATCCGAAGCATAGGATAATCTGAAGATAAGGTTTCCTACAATAAGGAAATATATATATATTTATATATATATTTATTAAATTATTTATTCTAATCAAAAGGATGGGATAATCCAATCATTATGCTTCATTACATGAAACATGGAGCTTGTTAACTCGGGAGAGTATCTGATCTAGGTGAAAGGCAACACTGATTTCAAAAGCCCTCCCACCCCAACAAAAAAAATGGCTTGGGGGTTGAGCATAGGGCTAGTGATTCTTTCTCATAAAACAAATATCCTACGGAAACATCAAAATAAATAAATGAATTTACTGGCCAATGCACTACTATGTGTAATGGCTGACGAAATGAATGATTAGAAAGTTAGATTGATAAACATAATAATATAATCAGAGAAAGCAGTAAGAATAAAAATGTCCTGAATCTTATTTCTGATAAAACTACAAAGCATGAAAAATAATTAGAACAACGGCAACAAAAAAGGCAAATTTAAAAAGAAATTCTTGGTAACTTACAATTTTTATTATTTGGGGCATCTGTCTTGTATTTCTCCAACATTCGACGCCATCTGTGTTTGGATTCTTTCCCTTTCATATCTAAGGTTGAAGTGGCTCAGCTCATAGGAGAGCTGGAAAATGGGGAAACATCCATAAGATCTAATGGTACTAACAGTTTTAACTCTTTATACAGATGTCTAAATAAGGAAGCAACTGAGGAAAAAAGGGGAAAAAAAAAGAAAAAGTTATTAAAATATACAAGCAATCAATTAGAAAAACAGGAATAATTTATATGAGAAAGGAAGTGACAAATAATTAACTGTACATTGATACAAGTCACAGATCTTATACTGTTTATTTTCACCTTGAACATCACAAATTATAATAAAAACACTAAATAACAACTTCTATCAGGATTATTTTTTTCTGCCATAAAAATTGGTCCTTTCCTAAAAAAACCTATATTTTTAAAACTTACACAGACTAAGAAACTATGTTTCTTCTCAAATAAGCCAAGTCATGAACATAAAATATCTAAACATGTCTGATGTAAAAAAGAAAAGAATATCTTATCCTGCAGCTTATAGACTAATTATATATTTGGAGACTGAATTTGATAAAATAGCCGAATTACAATGTCTGGGAGTCAGCATGTATCTAATGTTTTGCTAAAATCGTATTATTATGGCTTAATTTTGGGTTGGTTTACTTGTGAGAATATACGTTAATAGATTTACTATAATCAAATTAATTATAATTGGTATAATGTATATTTAGATCAATTTTCATATGTTAAAAAAAATGCAGCGTTGATGAACAAAAATAGGCAAACAAATGCCAACACCCCCCTAAATGTGAAATTATTTTTCTCCAAAGGCAGATGTTGTACCTTAGTGAGAATTTAATAACAACAATACAATCGTTTATAAAACCATCCTTGAAGGCAGTGAATATGCTCACAGTGAATAAAATGCTTAATTTTAGTCATTGATTGAAATAAAAAAATAACCTAATTTCACTTGATAAAAGTACCAGAATTAATCTTCTTATTCTAATTTTATTTTTAAACTATTTTTTTCAGTTTTTAGATTATTTAATAATTGAGTAGAATAGTTGTTTGAATTAGTTTTTTTCATTAATTAATCTATCAAATTTTGTTGGAAATTAAATATATGTAAAAAAAATTAATGCAATATTTAAAGATACAATTGATAAAATTATTTTTTAGAACCCATTATTTTTAATGTGCATACAGACTAAATTAGATTTTGTTAACTAATTTATAATATTTTCCTGGAAGGGAATTATATGTAAATAAATGAAATCAATACTTAAATAAAAAATTTATTAAATTATTTTTCGAACTTGTTATTTTTAACAGACATAGACACTAATTATGATATCATTAGCAAAATTTTAAAATCCAACATATCTAATTAAATGTTGGAACTTCTTAGATGAAGCACCACAATTTGCTTAATTGAAAAATTTCAAAAATGGTAATCAGAGTACATTTCAAATAATATATCTAACACCTCACAATACTTCATTGCACAATAATTTAGCCATACACAATAGCTTTCAATTTCAAAATTGAAATGTAGTTAAGAAAACAAAAAAAAATCACCACACTCCATCTTAAAAACAACTGTCATAGATAGAAAAAAGAACAGGAACATAAAATTCTCTATTTTAAAATGTAAATGATTTCATGTAATAATAATAATAATAATACACCTCTAAGTGGAATCATGGGACAAGCTAACATCTAAAGGGTCAAGCATCTGACAAAAATTCCATTGTTTTAAACACGCAAATAGATTCTCACTACAAAATGAGAATATAGCCTTAAACTAGGAATATAGAAATAATTACAGAATTTAAAAATATAATGACCTAAATAATTTACTGATTTGGCCTTTGTTCAAAAGTAATGTTTCCTAAATTGGGCGATGCTTCCCCTCAGGGGGGTGCTGCTTTGATATTGGAGAGGGTGTATGAGAGGGGTTAACATAAAAATAGGCAGTTGTGGGACAGTAACTAAAAAATGCACAATTAAGGGTAATTGTGAACACACAAAAAAGGGCAAATTAATTATTTTTGAAAATCAAATTTTGTGTTTAATATTATTTTCAATTTGAAAAAAAAAATGTTTGCTGTGATTATTAATGGTTATTGTCAAAACCAAATGAAATGTTTAACCAATTAGTTTGTCCATTTTATATATCTATACATAAAAAAACTATGAGGTAGGGGTGCTAACAGTCTGGCACCATCATAAAAAAAGTTTGGAAAACCCTGTTCTAAATTTAAGCAACTAGCTAAGTAACTTAGGAAACTGACAGCAGAGATTAGTTTTCTTAATCATAATGCACAAATTAAATTTATCAGTTCTTGGTGTTGATTTCTGATTTAATTCCAATATTTAATTAGATAATCAATGACTTGTATTAACTAGCTAGATCAAAGTCCACCAAGTCATTTAGAAAGAATAATTTGAACTTTTCTATAAACCAAACCTTTCTGAAATATTGATTAATCCCAAAAGAATCAATAACTTGTACTAACTAGCAAGATCAAATTCTCAAATCATCTATGATGTTAACACCCTTGAAGCAAGTATCACATCAAATTAAGTGAAAAAATATAAGAGCAGAAAACATACTTAATAAATAAAATGCTTAAATTTTGAGCACAAGCTTTAAGAACATCACTAAATCTACTACAAAAAAAACTTTAAAATACAAGATATTACAATGTTTTTACAAGATTGTAGGCAACAGGGGATTATTTTTAAAGGCAAATGAGTAGAGAAGTAGGAAGACAGAGATTAATAATATTAATAATAATTGAACAAAAAAAAGGAATGAATATAAAGGGAAGCAGGAAACAGGAAAAAAGATTGAATGGAATAAAAACTGGAAATCTCGTGAGAAGTCCAGGGGGGCGGAGAGAGGTAATAACCAAAAACCTTGAAACAGAAAAAGCCAGCTGTGTCCACAAATGAGTGAAACAAGTTTCTTTGATCTTAGCTTCTTTCAATTACTTTTTTTGCCCCTGACAAAACTTGCAGGCCTTTTTGGTGAAGGAAAGAAAGTTTTCTATCCACTACCTAAACCTGCTAACTCAAAGGACCCCACCCCTCTCCTGCACCTTCTATGGGTGGGGAATGCTTTATTGCCTTTTACTACTTTTAACAAATTCTTTTATTCATTTGCACAGTGGATCCTGTATGCAACCACCCTATGTGGCATAATCACTCATTCACTGAAATCTCATGCATAAACCATCTACTAATCATCTAAGCATGGAAAAACTGCAGTTAATAAGAGGTACTGACGAGGGTCATGACCCACTATATGGGAAAAACAAAAAAAACTATCATTTTTCCAATTTGAATTGTTCCACTATCACTTTTAATGTTGACTTACCTTATTATTGGCACACTAGCAGATCAGGGCTCGAGGGAAAAATTTACCTTTACTTGACCTTTGACAACTAAATATTTTCATTTTCTAGCCAATGAGAAAAGTTACTAGCCAAACCCATGAAATGTCACGTTGTTCAAATTTTAGATTAGATGTTATGAATAAACCAATAATTTAAAACTTGGTTATTGTTTAAGAAAGTATAATCCATTTTACTTTTTCTTCTGTATGGTATAAAAATTTGTTGAATTTCTTTAGATTTTTTTTAAACAACATTGTTAGAAAAAATAGAGTATATTAAATTATTCTATTTTCTATTATATTAAACCTTTTATTGTTTAAATAATTTGACTTTGCCTATCTTATTTTAAAAAAAAACAAAGTTGAAAAGACATTTTGCATTAAGTATTTGAAAGATTGTCAGTGAAAATAAAAATCACCAAAAAATAAATGTTGATTTTATTCTTAGTTACCACTAGGAAAAATCATTTGCAACATAGAATCCTGCAGACAGTCATGGTCATTCACCATTTTTTCTGGAGTTTTTAAAACAGATCTATATCTCTATAAAAGTGGCAATGTGTGTGTGTTTGAGCATACAAGCAATCAGTCTCTATCAAACTGCTCAGCCAATTTCTGGTCTACAGAGTTAAATAAGTCATAAAGGATTATCCAGTCATTGGACTAGCTTTTTAATCAGTTTTTAGCTCCAAAAATACTGGTCAGTGGTTGAAATTTTCATTTTAAAGTTTGATCCAGATTGTATTCACCTCAAGCAACCTATGACAAATATTAGAACATGAAAGTGTTTAGCCAAATAATAGTTAAATATCAACAGACCCCTTTTTTTTTACTAAATAAAAATTAACAATTTTAAAATGGTTAAAGAAAAATACTTGTGTGTGTGTGTGTGTGTGTTTGTGTGGGGGGAAAGTAAATACTTCCAGATAATATTTTTAAAAATTGACATATAGGAAAAAAATTATAGTTATTATTTCCGTATACGCATTTCAGCATTATCAATGGAAATTCATTTTTTTGCGGAGAAATTAAAAATCAATTTTTTTAAATTGTTTGATTTTTAATTTCTCCACAAATAAACAAATTTCTGTTGATAATGCCTTATGGCAAAATGCGTATATGGATATAATAACTAGAATTTTTTTCCTACGTGTATATTAAAAATGTAAAAACACACACACACATTTTAAATATTACTGTATTTTTATAAATGCTAGAAATCTTAACTTCATCATTAGCCATTCTTTTTTAAACAATTTTTCTTTTTTTTCTCTTTGGAAAGCAAAGCTAAATTACATTTTAAAAAATCCAATTGTATCCTTCCAAACTTAACAGAAAAAGAAGAAACAACCTAATAATAAACTAATTCTCTAATGTAAAAAATGTTAAGAATTTATAAAAATGTTTCTTTTGATAACTGTTTTAAAAACGAGAATCTAAAAATTTTTTTATCAATAGTAAAACTCAAAGAGCATTTACTGCTATACGAACATAACATACCTTACTAGAAAAAAAAAATTGACATTAACCCTTTAAACCATAAAGGGCTGATATATTGGCCCTGATGATCTAAGGCATAAAAAGACACGCCAATATTTTCGACCTAATATGGTCATTTGATAGAACTGCTCTGAGCGACTAGTTGCTAATTTTGCTAAATCAGGGTCGAATGAAGTTTTAGTGGAATACATATGTACTAGAAGTATAACCCGACTTTGCCAGGTGCTGGGGACTTGCAAATTATAATTAGGAAAGCCTTTTATCTAGGAAACACTCAATGCTTTTTTTATACTAAATTCATTTCTAATTCTTTTTAATGCTAAATTCATTTTTAATGGTTTTTATATGAAATTTATTTCTGAAGCTTTTTTATACTAAATTAATTTCTAATGCTTTTCTCTAAAGTAGTTAACAAGACTATTGAATATAAAGACTGTATCATACATATGCAAATTTTAGTTGTCTGAATCCTTTATATATAACTATTATAGTTTTTTTTAAGATCTCTATGTATAAACAGTCTGTTTTTTTTTTTTTGTCTGATTGTTTTTTTTTTGTTTAATATAGAAGTTACATTTATTTTTTTTTATAATTATTTCTATTATTTGAATAACACTTGTTAAAGGAGAAAATTTTTTTTCCAAAACCGCTTTGAGTTTGAAAATTAATTTTTTTTTCTTAAGTTTCAAAAATGCTTCTCCGTTATTTATTTATTCATTTTTAATTCAAAAATGCCTCTTCGTGTTTTTAAAAAAAGATTTTTTAAGTAACAATCTCGACTCATATGTTATTAAAATGATTTATATACTCGAGTAACATTGGGTTTAAATCACTGAAGTTAAGCAATGTGAAGCCTGGTCAGTAGTTAGATGGATGACCATTTATGAATACAAGTGTTAAAAGTTCAATTTCTTGCTTTCTCCTGCTCAATCTAGCCAAGTGCAATGCTCATAAACTGGAAATTTGAAACCAGATATAAAACCCAATCAAACACTGCGATCTGACTTAAGCTCCTAAAATTTGATTGAGCAGTTTCAAATTGTAATTATTTTCTGCCATTAACATAGCAGTAAAGAAAAGCCTTTAGAAACAGTGTGAGTAGAGTACTCTCTGACTTATATTTCAATTTAGTGTGTATAGTTGCTAAAGGGTTAGGAATTTGGACTGATGCTGTTTTAGTCTGGTTTCAATCATGGCTAAAAAAAACCTCCCTGTGATGGTAAGAATAAAATATTTTATATATTCACACATATATATTATTATTTATATCTGGAACTCTTATTGTTAAAATCAAACTATAACAAAAATGTAATGCAATTCCAACCAAGAGCTACTAACTTAACCAAATACCCTCTTCTTATTAATAAAAACAAAACAAAAACAAACAAAAAACACTCAAACAAACAACCAATTACAAAAATAACTAAAAAAATAAAAAAAAAACTACAAAGTTATAAACAACCCAAATTAAACAAATAAAATCAGTTCACAGCATTAAATGACCCAATGAGAGTCGATATGCTGGTTAAATAAACCAACCACTAACCAACCAAACAACAACCTGAATATTTCAATTGGGTTGATATGCTGGTTAAATCAACCAATCAACAACTTATTGTTATCTTTCTTTCTATATTTTTACACAGCTATTCAGGAGATAAAATAGGAATTGTATGATTATTATTGTTGTTTTTTTCATTTCAATGTTTTCAAATTTTCTTTATTCCATGGTTCTTAGAGTCTTCTAATGTCTACTCTACATCTTGCCTCATTGGAGACAGAATGTCTGAGTAGTTCTTCTTACTCTGGTATCACATCCCCTACCCAAGCTTCCTTAAACATCCTATTACTCCAACAACTGTGTGTGCTCACTCACTCACTACTGTTCTTATTACTTGTTTTTAATCTTTAATTTTTTTTTGTGCTAATATCAACCTGCAACATTAGATAGAAAGAAAATGAAAAAACATGGTGGAATCAACCTGGAAAGTGATTTGCTTTTTCTTGGGTTTATTACTTGGCTTTAAAAAAATTCTTTATCATTTTAACATATTTGAGAAGTTTATGTGATTTATGTGTGTGTGACATTTGTGCTATTTATTTGTAGGTGCTTCTTGCTTCTGACTTATTCAGTACATTTTAAAATGAAAATAAGATTAAGTCATTTTTTTATTTTAGATAGATGAAAGATAATATGAATTTTTCAGATATTATTTTTGGAGTAACTCATCTAAGTGAAAGACAACACAGACTCCTATATCTGGGTAGATGAGGCCTGTCAACTAAAAAGTAACTCACTTAGTTGCTTTGATGCTCTTTTTCTTTCTAAGAAAACTGATGCAACTTTTTGAAAGCCAAAAATTATTTCAGTAAACTATGGTTGTACTGACACCCCAATGAACAAAATAGTCCCTACACAGCAGATGCTAGGGGCCCAGATAAGGACTAGTTTTTTAAGTTAGATCTCTTAGCAGTTGTTTTTTGGATAAGATTTGTAGTAAAGTTTCAGTGAAATCGGAAAAAAGTTCATGGAAATTATAAATCTTACAATTGAGGAGGAGCACTGCAACAAAAGCACTTTGTATATTGCTATTTTATGCTTTTCTAATAAAAAATAATCTTGAATTCTTTTGAGCTAAAATAATTTGATTTACAGGTGAGAACAAGAAAACAGAGAATAATATCTGATATTATTGCTAATTAAAAAGTTAATACTTAAAGCTTTATGTAAACCCAGTTTTTTTTTTTCAAATAATCTAAGTCCTAAAATTATATTCCTGGCATTACCATTAGGATCAATATACAGTCATACTTAGAGATACAATATGGGCAGTGACGGTGGAGCATTGGTAAAAGCTAGGTCTCTGAAATCTTATTACATGAGTTCAAATCCCAGTGAAAACGATTACATTCAACTTTAGCTTTCTTGGGTAGATGGGGGTTGTTAACTTGGGAGAGCCGCTCATTTAGGTGAAGGGTAGCACCGAATGCAAAAAGCCCAGGTAAGAGCACGTAAAATGGCTTTGTGCCAAACTTGGGTTGGTGTTTACCAACTAAATATAATACCTTGAGATACAAATGCCCTAACACCTTTGCAGAGAGGATGCTTGAAATGAGAAAGAAAAATTTGAAGCGTTTTTCCAGAACAAGCAAATGAAGAAATTGTACAGAATATTTTTTTGGTTGGGGACTGGTTATAAGACAACACCGGTTGTAAGACAGCAATTTGATGGTTTAGGGTTTAGAAGTTAACATTTCATTAGCCAATCAAATCGCTGTCTTATAACCGGCGCTGTCTTATAAACGGTTGCTGTCCAAAAAAAATATTCTGCACAATTTCTCCATTTGCTTGTTCTGCAAAACTGCCAAATTTGAGCACATTGATTGTTTGTTTGTTTTACCAGCATATGTGTGTGTATGTGTGTGTGTATCGGCATACTGGTCCATGCAGGTTTAGCTGGCTCAACCACTGAACACACAAGATTCAGTGTTGAATCTCATGGGAATTTGAACTTCACAAGTGGTCCCAAGCCGCATGTATAGATGTCTATCTAACCGAAGACTAGGGGTACATCAACCTAGTGGTTTAACTGTGCCCCCAGACACTAACGTGGGTAATTTCCGTCCCGGCACAAGATACAGTAACTGGTATTCTTAAATGGTCACCCATCTAACTACTGACCAGGTTCGATGTTGCTTAACTACGGTGATCTGACGGAAACTGGTGTCTACAATGCCACTTGACCGTATGTCCAGCATATCAACCTGTTAAATTGTTTATTGTCTTTTTTTTTGTTTTGGAAGTTGGAGTTAGTTGAGCACATTGAGTTCCCCCACCCCCGACATGATACGATCATGAAACAAATTAATTTTGTATTTCAAGGTATCATTGTATTTTGAAAATCAATAGCCCTAATCCATTGATATCCCTACTTAAATTAATCAGATTATAATAAATCAAGCAAAGCATCAGATTAAAACACGAGATGAAACTAATTAATTTTATTAAAACTTTTATTCTTTTTTATACCTGATGTATTGTTTTTCATAAAAATCAAAAGAATTATGCTTTAAGATGTTCATTTAAAAACAAAGATAGAAAACAATTTTTTGCACATTTATATTCTAATGAGTTTACTGAAAAAAATTAAGAAAAAGATAATTTATAATATCAGAACTTTTAATGATTCAGCCAATAGACTGCATCCTCCCTAATAGCTATCTATGATTGTCTACACATTTATCACACAGAGTAAACAACATATACTTATTTGGGTAGTGAAGGTAGAGCATTGGTAAAAGCTTGGGCTCTGGAATCATATTAGATAAGTTCAAATCCCAGTCGAAACCATTGCCTTTATCTTAAGTTGCCTTGGACGGATGGGGCTCATTAACTCAGGAGAGTAACTCATCTAGGTGAAGGGCAACACTGATTACAAAAGCAGAGATATATAATGGGCACATAAAAATGGCCTTGTGCCAAACTTAGGTTTGTGATCAATGAAGTAAATATAATATAATTATTGTATCATATCAATTTTTAGCATTTGTATTATTCAAAACATTTACAGAATTTAATGTCTTTTTGTAATAAACAATATTTTGATTCTATTTTGTAATTCTATTTTTTTTAGTTACAATAAAATATCAGACAGGCCCAAATAACATGTAGTGAAAATGCCCAAATAACTTGTAGTGAAAATGCCCAAATAACGTGTAGCGGACAGGCCCAAAATAACGTGTAGCGGACAGGC
>JAUZSX010290453.1:0-14261 GCA_034780655.1 Idiosepius hallami
TGTAGACACAGAGTCAACGGGAGTCGACAACTGCCAGTTTCACGCTGTGCGTTCTTCAGGTCGAAATATATATATATATATTTGGGCAGTGACGGTGGAGCATTGGTACAAGCTCTGGCTATGGAATTGTATTTTGCGAGTTCAAACCCCAGTCAAAACTATTGTATTCACTTTACCTACCTCAGGCAATGGGGCTCGTTAACTCAGGAGAGCAGCTCATCTAGATGAAGGGTAACACTGAATATAAAAAGCCTGAGTAAGAGCATGTAAAAATGGCCTTGTGCCAAACTTGGGTTGGTGCTCACCAAGTAAATAAAATATATATGTGTGTGTGTTTGATATTTAGGACACCAGCAATCATTTCTTATTCATTCAAAGATGAAATATCAATAGTCATCATTAACATTGAATGAAAATTATGATTTATTTATTAATTTCTAAATATTAATGGTTTGTTAAAAAGTTATTTGAGAAGATAAGTTGTGTTGTACTATTTCTTCCACAACAAAAGAATTAAGCAGATTCATACCTTTCCTAAGAGTAATAGACCAAAAATGAATGTGTTGGACTGATTATAAATGAATGTTGTACATTGGATTGCTAATCTGTCAATTGATAGATGGTTTAGTTGATGACTTGATTGATTATGTCACATGATATAAATGCAATGTAGCTTAGATCATCACTTCTTTTTCTAGCTGATCAATCAATCAATCAATCAATCAATGATTGACTCTTTCCATCCAAGTCATAAATTGTTGGGCCTTTAACTTTTGACAAATAGCAAAAAACTTCTTTCCATTTTTATTCTTAATTTCTGTGTGAAAGAAAGAAAAAAAAAACAGTTTACAAAAATACTTTTTATTCAAGTCTACATTAAAAAAAAAAAAGAACCATTTAATAATGAATGCCAAGATGAGGATTTCTTTAAGAAACCTTGACACCATTTTGGATTTCTTTGTAATTTTGGGGTGAATTTGAAAAAAGAAATTTTGGAAGAAAAATTCTGGCTGAAATCCATTTTGGTTGACTTTAATGAAAATAAGATGTTGGAAAAAGAGGGAGAAAGAGAAGAAGAAGAAGATATAGAAGAAGGAGAAAGAGAAGAAGATATAGAAGAAGGAGAAAGAGAAAAAGAAGAAGAAGATATAGAAGAAGGAGAAAGAGAAGAAGAAGAAGAAGATAAAGAAGAAGGAGAAAGAGAAGAAGAAGAAGAAGAAGAAGAAGATATAGAAGAAAGAGAAGAAGAAGAAGAAGAAGATATAGAAGAAGAAGATATAGAAGGAGAAAAAGAAGAAGAAGATATAGAAGGAGAAAGAGAAGAAGAAGAAAGAGAAATAGAAGAAGGAGAAAGAGAAGAAGAAGAAGAAGAAGATATAGAAGAAGGAGAAAAAGAAGAAGATATAGAAGAAGGAGAAAGAGAAGAAGAAGAAGAAGGAGAAAGAGAAGAAGAAGGAGAAATAGAAGAAGGAGAAAGAGAAGAAGAAGAAGAAGGAGAAAGAGAAGAAGAAGATATAGAAGAAGGAGATATAGAAGAAGGAGAAAAAGAAGATATAGAAGAAGGAGAATGAGAAGAAGAAGAAGAAGATATAGAAGAAGGAGAAAGAGAAGAAGAAGAAGAAGATATAGAAGGAGAAAAAGAAGATATAGAAGGAGAAAGAGAAGAAGAAGAAGATATAGAAGAAGGAGAATGAGAAGAAGATATAGAAGAAGGAGAAAGAGAAGAAGATATAGAAAAAGGAGAAGGAGAAAGAGAAGAAGAAGGTATAGAAAAAGGAGAAGAAGAAATAGAAGAAGAAGAAGAAAACAACTGATGACAAGTTGAAAGTTCAAAATTGTAACCTTTGGAATGAAGGTTAAAAGTTCACTGCTATTTTGTCTGAGGTAATGTTGGCAATGGGCTGTAGATTCTTCTTCCAGAGGGAAGGAGGCCTCTTCTCTCCAGCCTTAAATGACTCCCTGATGTTAGAAAGAAAGAAAGGGACTGCAGAGAAAAAGACATTTGGAAAAACAAATACAATGACTCACTGGGTTTCTTTTTTCCTTCTGTCCTGCCTTGCATTTAGCTTTTAATGCTTGCTTTAATCACATATCAACCTCTTTAATTGGGAATAGATGAGTTGGATAAAAGAATTCTCATACTTTTAACAAAGATATTACAGGGTTTGCACAGAAAAAGGCCTTGAATTTGGGGTCTAGCCTTGAAAAGTCTTTGATTTCATTGTTGCCTTGAAAAAGTCCTTGAAAACGTAGAAAATGCCTTGAAAAATGTTGAAAAGGCTTTGAAAATAATATTTTTTTTACGTTAGGAAAAATTTGTGTTTAGATAAGAATTAAATTTTGTTTCAATTTTATGAAATGAAAGAAATCGAAATGAATACTATTTAATTGTTTTTAAATATAAAAAATAAAATATGAAAATGACTTGTCCTGTTGTCAGTTACAAAGATTTTTTGGTTTATAATATTATTGTTGATATATCAAATTTTGCCTTAAAAACTTGAATTTTGCCTTGAAAAGTCCTTGAAAATGGATATTGGAAATCTGTACAAACTCTGGTATTAGTCTAAAAATGAATGTAATCAATTGACAACTCTTTGAATTCCACTTTGAAAGAAACTCCAGGTTTCTAGTAAGGGCTAAAGTGATTCAGGCTCATTTAAAAGTAAGGGCTATGTTCAACCCCACTGGCTGCACTACCTTTCTATTTACAATGAAATAGTCCTTAAAATAAAGAAATCATTAATCTTTTTAGTTCACCCTTATCACTTTTTGGCTGTGGACTTTAGAGCTACATGTGCTCTACACTATTTGCAAGCTATACAGTTGACCTTCTCCTATAACATGGCAATCACCATATGTATGTTTGTATATATATATATATATATATATTTGTGTGTGTGCATATATAAATTGGGCAAAGTTGAAAGTAAACTAAATCAAACTTTGAAGTGTCTAGCCTAAAAAAAACCAAAAAAAAAACCCTGATCTTCCTTTCTACTTGACCCAGTGACCTTTTCTCTTGTGAGTGGCACTCTCAACTTTTGGAGTGTAGACATGTGCCTAGTGCCCAGTGAAGTGTCTTTCTGTTCTTTCTCTGTCTAGACTTTCTCACTAGTGTGTGTGTGTGTGTGTGTGTCATGACAAGCCAAACACAAAGAAGCCCTGTCTTCAGCTTGATTTTCTATTTTTGGATTAAGAAATTTTTTTCGCTTAAACACAAGACTAAATATAAATAATAAAAAATAATTAAAACCATTATTTAGTAATTTAAAATCTCAATATATTGGCAGTCATCATCATCATCATCTATTTCTCTCTCTCTCTCTCTCTCTATATATATATATATCTATATATATCTGTATTAGAAGAAATGGAAAAATAAATTCCACCTATGTATTGAAGAATTTTTTTAATATTTTTTTGATAAAACAAAAACAAGAATATAGTTAATGCTGACGTGTTTCCGAATGCCTTGATGAAAGTGTAATCCAAAACACGTCAGCATTAACTATATTCTTGTTTTCCTTTTTTCAAAAAAAAATTTTTTCTGTGTGTGTATGTAAACGATGTTTACTGGTATGAAATTTAATAATTGTGTTAAACAGAAAAGAACATGATAAGCCTAAAGCTTTTTTATCCGTCTCTCATCAAGGCTAAATCTATGGCAAATGTGTAAACAAAGCAAGAATTAAAGTGAGAAATGGGGATATGATATTAGGCTATATCATATCCTTCTTTCTTTATCATATAGGAGATATCATATCCTTCTTTCTAGGAGATATCATATCCTCCTTTCTCACCTTAATTCTTGCTTTGTTTACACTTTTGCCATAGATTTAGCCTTGATGAGGGATGGCCCAAAAAGTTTTAGGCTTGTTCCATACGTTCCTGTTTAACACCATTATATATATACATACATACATACATAATACACACACACACACACACACACACACACACACATATATATATATATATATATAGGGTGTCTGAAAATTTGCTGTGCAGTAGAAAATGCTGTCTTAATGCCAATACATTCCCTTTAAGATAAGCTTTCATATTGTAAATAAATCAAACCGTTTTATTGGCAAAAATTGTATTGTCTAAATGTTTTCTAATAGAATTTACTGTTTAATTAATTTTCTATTTACCCATAGTGCAAAGGAACTTTTTGAACACCCTGTAGATTTATGTAGAGAAAATTAAATTCTTTAAAAATAGTGTGGACAGTTTTGGTGACTGTCAAGAATCACTAAGTTATGTCATCATCAATTACACAAAGAAAGAGAGAAACTGACAGTAAATATGTACTAACAATCTAAGATTATTTACTAAACTTGTTTCTTACGAGGATTAAAAAAAAAAAATTTAGAAACTTGACGTTATATACAGGCATATGTACAACGCCGGTGGAGCATTGGTAAAAGTTCATGCTCTGGAATCGTAATACGCGAGTTCAAACCCTAGTCAAAACTATTGTATTCATCTTTAGCGACCTTGGGCAGATGGGTCTCGTTAACTCGGGAGAGCAGCTCATTGAATATAAAAAGCCCGAGTAAGAGCACGTAAAAATGGCCTTGTGCCAAACTTGGGTTGGTGCTCACCAAGTAAATGTAATATGTGTGTGTGTGTGCCACAACTACCCAAAAAAATCTATTTAGCAAATGGCACCCTCTCATTTTATTTCCCTTTTTTTTTATCATCTTCATCATCATCATCATCATCATCAAAACTACCACACTCTTTCACTTCCAGTTGGACCTTGCCAACCACATAAAGGTAATTTGGAAAATCAGGGAGAAGTAATGGACCTGATAAACAGATATGTGGGGACAATAAGGATGACAACATATACATATATATATATATGTATATTTAAATAATTTTTTTGTTGCACAGAAATGTAATATGTCTTTAAAAATGTAGAGTTTCAGGGAACCCAAAGGCATTATTGAAGATTGGAAAGTGATTTAATTACTATTTTATGGGGAAAGAAAGAAAAAAAATATTGGGGAGGTAACTAATTTAGTGAAAAGTAAAAAAGAATAAAAGTGAGATAACAACCACCGGTTTCACCCAGAGGCTTATCAAGCTGTCACTCTGAAACGTGTTAAAAAAAAATAAGCGAATGAGATAGTAAAACAAATTCTTATGGGAATGGAGAAGTAAGATATATTTACTTGATGAGCACCGACCCAAGTTTGGCACAAGGCCATTTTTACGTGCTCTGACCCGGGCTTTTTACATTACGTTACCCTTAACCTAAATGATCTGCTCTAACGAGTTAACGAGCTAGCGAATAGGTTTATCTATGTATGTAAACACAAATATATATATATATATATTACATACATAGATAAACCTATTTAAGTCTGGCCATGTTTGTTGTTGGTGCTGCTGCTGCAATTGGGTGGATTCATTTTTGGCTCACTAAGCTTCATTTCTTCTGGGGTTAATGTGACAATTTTGGTCATTATGACCTTGCGATTAGGAATGTTTAGGTGTGGGGTGGAGTAAAGAGATACCGACCAGCCGCCCCCCTCCCCCTTTTGGATGGACGGCCAGACTTTTGCACATTTTCAGATTTCAACACTGCCCGCCTGTCTGTCTGTTCATCTGTTGCTGTGCCAAAAAAAAAACACTGATAAACATAAAGTTTCTTTTCTCTTTCCCCTCCTACTCCATCTTTGCCCAACTCGCCCCATCCCCCCCTGTGTTTATGTTGCACATGCACGTCTGGCTTGCTGCACATCATTATGCAAAAACAAAAATTAAATAAAAAAAACAACCAAAATTGATAACATTTTTCAAAAACTGTTTTCTTCCTGCGTAAAAAGATTTGTACTTTGACCCCCACCCTGTTGACCCCCCGAGCCCACCATTGGCACCTCTAAATGCTGACCCCACCCATTCTCAACATCCCCCACCCACCCTATTCTTCATCTGTTTTCCACGTCACCAACTTCATTTCCACCCCCACAAACAATTTACTTTTTGCACACTGCAGTTTCATTATGCAACTTGTGCAATTTCAAATGCATTTTTAACTGCGCATAATAAATAAACTGCGCAGTTCTTTTACTTTAACCTTGACTAACATTTTTACTAGGAAAAAAGTAAAATCAAAGAGAAACAAGATATACTCTCTGTAAACTGAGCAATATATATATATATATATAAATAGATAGATAGATATACACTAGCAGAAAAGCTTGGTGATGGCTGCACAAATGTTTTCCAATGCTTTTAACTTCCAAATAAATCAAAGTAGAAAATAACATTGACTTTTATTTATTCATTTTACAAAATTGCTTTTAAAGTTGTTAAAAATAATTCCTCACTATTAAACAACATTCAATTGACCAAGCAATCAAGCAAGCAAAGTTTACTTATTATCCTCATAAAGTATTTCAAATCTATTGTTAGTATTATTATATTATCATTATGCATAGATTTTGTAATAAGCAATAGATTTTCTTTCTAATTTAGAACATGGTTAGAATATGTTAACCCTGACTCATCTTTAAGGTTTTTGGCTAAGATAATTTATTTATTGTCAGTTTTAAACTCTAAAATACTTTAAAGATAAAACATTTGTTAAATTACAAAGAATTAACCAAACATCTTTTATCAAAGACTATTTTTGACATCTATTCACTAAACTTTACAAAAAAGACTACTGCATTAAATAACGTAAAAGTGTTGATATGCCATTAAACAATACAATGTCTTTTTGCTTCATTCCATTTACATACACTTCTTTCTTATCTTTCTCCCTCTCTCTCTCTCTCTCTCTCTCTCTCTCTCTCTCAAATCTAAAATATAGTTGATAAGCGAAGACCTTATCAGTCAACAGCCTTTGGTTATTGTCATGATTTTTGTGTGTTACTGTGTGTTACTGGCAACTGCCCGTTTCTCACTTACGCGGTCATCAGGCTGAGTCAACAGCTTTCGGTTATATATATATTATATTTACTTGGTGAGCACCAAGCCAAGTTTGGCACTAGGCCATTTTTATGTGCTCTTACCCAGGCATTTTACATTTGGTGTTACCCTTCAGCTAGATGAGCTGCTCTCCTGAGTTAACAAGCTGCATCTGCCCAAGACTGCTAAAGGTGAATGTAATGGTTTAGACTGGGATTTGAACATGCTTAATACAATTTCATAGCCCAAGCTTCTACCAATGCTCCACTGTCGCTATATATATATATATATATATTTAGATAACAAAAGCTGTTGACTCCATGTCTATGCTTAACTAATATAATGTGTGTGTGTGTGTGTGTGTGTGTGCTTAACACAATATAAAAAAAGTCAATGATTGAAATCTCTTGAGAGCAAATTTCTTGGCTCCATTTTCAAGTTTTTACTCAAGACTCAATGAGAAAATAAGAAATGAGGCCAAATCAATTATTTTCACACACCCCTCCCCTTCCTCCCCCACTTGAAATGAGAGACACCAAGTGACTAAACAAAGTCTTTGTAATTCAGGGTTTGATGTGTGGGGGTAATTTCTTGTCTAGTCAGGGTCAAAGACAACCAGTCAGGCAAGGACATGTATCACACAACACTAAATGGAATTACAATTACTACTTTAAAATGTACTTACTATGCTTTAGTACATTATTGTTACTCAAAAGTGTAGGTGGTCAACCATAGACTGTTATTACATTACTTGTTTTGTTTCATGACTAGAAAAGCTCTGTGTGTGTGTGTGTGTGTGTCTCTGTCTGTGTGTGCGTGTGTCTGTCTGTCTGTCTCTGTGTGTGTGTGTCTGTGTGTGTGTGTCTCTATGTGTCTATATGTGTGTGTGTCTCTGTGTGTGTCTGTCTGTCTCTCTCTCTCTCTCTCTCTCTCTCTCTCTCTCTCTCTGTATATCTTTGTGTGTGTCAATAGAATTCAATAATGTCTGTTTTCTACAAATGAAAGTAATTTTTTGTAATAACTTTTTAAAAAATATTCTTTTTTGTTTTCTTTCTTTTTTTTCTGACTTGAATTTATTTATTTTATTATTTATTTTTATTTATTTATTATTATTTATTTTTATTTATTTATGCCAAAGTCAAATTTGAACCTTTGTATTTTAATTCCAAAATAGACACACATTAAAGCTTAACAATCAACTTTCATAAAATACAAACAAAAATTAATTTTTCTTATCTTTTAAATTTTTCTTTTAATTTTGGAGCACATCAAGACTAAGGCAACTTGTGTCATTCCTTGAGTCTGCTCTGCCCTAACGATTGACCCCCCCACCTCTGCCTGCACTACATGCCTTGATTCTAATGACACTTTATCCTTCATTCTTTTTATTATATTCTTTGTTTTCATTTAAACTTTTGGTATTCTCTCTCTCTCTCTCTCTCTCTCTCTCTCTCTCGTTCCATTTACTCTTTCTTATAAACTAGGTTAGATTATTCCAGAACTTTTTGAGAAGACTTGCTGTCATTCTTATTGAAACCTGAAGCTTTGTGATTATAAATGATAATTTTCTTAGCTAATAGGAATAGTTGGGTTGCATACATATATAGGGGTTAGGGGTTAGAGGTAAGAGAGTCTCTGCCCAAATGAAGAAGCTATTGCGTAAGAATAACTGAATGTTGCCCTTGTGAAATGGTGGTGCCTAAAAGATGCTTCTTTTGATATGGGATAATGAGAAGATTACAAGAAATCTGGCAAAGAATAAGAAATTTTCCAAAATAAATAAGCAGCCAATTTTTTAATCTTTTTCTTATCTAATAATTGTAGAATAGCATAGACACGATTGTCTCACTTCTCTGAGGGAGAGCTTAAAAAACAGAAATTGCAAGTTTAAATCTAAGGGGGAAAATTGCAACTATTGTTCTTATAAAGGTTTATATAAAGATTATATTTACTAGGTGAGCACCAATCCAAGTTTGGCACAAGACCATTTTTGCATGCTCTTACCCGGGCTTTTTACATTCAGTGTTGCCCTTCACCTAGATGAGCTGATGAGCCCCATCTGCCCGAGGCAGCTAAAGGTGAATGTAATTGTTTTTGACTGGCGTAATACGATTTCAGAGCCGGAGCTTTTACCAATGCTCCACCGTCTCTATTCAGGTTGTTATGCTGTAAAAATCAAATACTAAATGTGTGTGTGTGTGTGTGTGTGTGTGTGTGTGTATGTTTTTGTCTGTATATGCATATAAAAAAGGGAGATATAAATAAATATGTATGTATAATGTTTGTTTCTAGTGACTAGGTTGATGTATAAGTATATGTGTTCATGTAAAATTTTTGTGAAATTCCCCTGTGGCTGGGGGAGGAGGAGGCTTAGTTCCCTGGCAAAAAGCACAGTGCAAAGCCAAGATAAAATTAGTGGAAGAGATGAAGATGCAAGATTAAAGTTAAGGGCAAAGCAAACGATGCAGTTCCAAATCAAACACTGAGGGCTGCATTCTTTCTTTCACTTACACCCAAACACAAGCTTCCTTCCTTCCTTCCTTCCTTCCTTGGCAAAATCCCCAACTCTTGTCGAGCAGGTAACCCAACACCAAGCATTGGCATTGATGGTGCCAGCCTCGTCTCAGCATTGGGGGAAAAGGTGCTGCTGCTGCTGCATTCAGCCATAACAACAGTTGATGTTGGGATGCAAGCACTGAACGAAGGAATTGTCTGTGCTAATGTGGCACTCACCTGCTTGCTCAGCTCATTTGATGAGGATTGCTTTCTAAAGTGCTCTTAGTAGTAGTTGTAGTAGCATTGCAAGGGAGGCAGCTGCTTCGAACCAAGAATGGAGTTGGTGAGGGTTCAAACCCTGGCTAGAGTGACGCTTTTGCAGAACAAGCAAATGGAGAAATTTTTTTATTTTTCTTTGCTTGGGGACTTTGCACCGGTTGTATGACAGCAATTTGATTGGCTAGGGTTTAGAATTTGGCCATATTTTTCCATTTGCTTGTTCTGCAAAATTGCTGCTAGTGTAGGGATTCTTTTATCCTACAAGGGAAACTTGTTGAGTTAATAAATTTGCAGTTTGTTTTCTTGATTTTTAAAAATAAATATTACTCTCCTCTCTCTTACTTTCTCTCTCTCTCTCTCTCTCTTTCTATCTATGAATCTCTTTTTTTTCTCTCTCTCTTTCTCACTGCAAAACTGTCATTAGAATTCTTCTAAATGTTGAAGTTAGTGTTAAGTTCATAAAACTTTTAAACAGTTTTATGATTAGACTTGATTTAAAATATTTAGTGTAAATAATTTCCTGTTGTTTTGATACTGTTATATTATTACATGGTTTTATCTTTGGCTTAGACTCTCTTCATTTTGTTTTATGTTTCATAAGGTTTTTCTGAAGAGCTTCAATGTTGTTAGCTGTAATCTTTATTTACTATTTGTCTTAACCCTTTGAACCCTAAAGAAATGATATTTTCAGCCCTGGAGACTTAAAGCAAAAGAAGACACACACAACAATATTTCAACCTCTACCTTTCGACTTTGACTTAGTAATATTACCAAGTAGTCACTCAGAGACGTTCTATTAAATAAACATATTAGGATCGAAATATCAATGTGTCTTTTTTGTCTTTGGTTACTAAAGCCGGATATATCGGCCCCTTAGGGTCAAAAGGGTTAAGGGAAACACATGACTCAAGAGAATAAAAGAAAAAGAATTATTCTGATTCAAATCTTAAATAATATTATTTTTCTTGACAAATGAAAGTAGCCCTTTCCTCTTCAGAGCAACTCTCAGCAACATTTGATCAGCTTTGCATCCAAAAATCAAATAAAGTCGGTCTCTAAAATAGGAAACTTGATCCAATGTCACACACACTTCCTGGAATTTTTTGTTGATCCTATGGAGTTGCAATTGACCCATTATTCCCAAAATATCAGGCCATTCCTTGCTTTATTAACTCAGGACATTAACTCATCTCAGTGTAAAGATAACACTGGTTCTAAAAACCTGGGTAAATGGGTCTCTTTAATTCAGCCAGACCAACTATTCTAGGAAAAGAATAACACTGATTACAAAAAGCCAAAGGATATTATATTTACTTGGTGAACACCAAACCAAGTTTGGCACAAGGCCATTTTTATGTACTCTTACCTAGGCTTTTTACATTCGGTGTTACCCTTCACCTAGATGAGATGCTCTCCCAAGTTAACGAGCCCCATCTGACCGAGGCTGCTAATGTGAATGTAATGGTTTTGACAGAGATTTAAACTCGCGTAATACGATTCCAGAGCCCTAGCTTTTACCAATGCTCCACCGTCGCTGCCAAAGTATATAATAAAGTTAACAAATTCCTTCCATCAGCAAAATATTAATGCATCGAATAAATAAATAAATATAAAAAAATCTAAATAAACCCTACAGCCTTGTGGTTGTGCCAAATTTGTATAGACTTCATATACAAATATCAAATTTGAATAAACATTTTTTTATTTTCAATTCATTTTTTAGAATAAAAAAAACAGAAAAAAAAAACTTTTGAAAAAAAAAAAAAATTTCTTTTTTAAAAAATAATTTTTTTTTTTTTTTTGTTTAAATTTTTTTTTTTTTTTTATCTCAGTCTTTCAAATTTTTATCTTTCTTTCTCTTTATGTTTCTCTGTCTATTCCAGTCTATCCATCTATCTATCTATCTATCTATATATAATATATATCTGTCTATCTATCCTGTCTGTGTGTCTATTCCATTCCATCTATTTATTCTATTCTATCTATCTATCTATCTGTCTGTCTATCCCATTCTATCTATTCTGTCTATCTATTCCATATGAATCTGTTTAATCCCATTCTATCCATCCTTCCATCTCCACCCCCCTATCTCCATTATTGCTGTGTCTGTGTCTCCTCAGCCTCCATTACTCCTGCCACTGTCTTCCTTTAGTAGTAAACTTGGCACAATGGCCAAGTGCTTCTTCTCTCCTCAGTTCTTGCCCCCCCCTCCCCCTCCCACACACTTGCCTGCCTCCCCCTCCCCCCCTCTGGCTTTCTTCCAATTCTTCTTCTTCTTTCTGTCTACGTTACATCATTCCATCATTTACACTCAACTGAGGGGGGAGGGCCATCCCTTCGTTCCCCCCCTCTACATACACTCTCTCTCTCTTTCTCTGTCTCTTTCTCTCTCTCTGTCTCTTTCTCTCTCTTTCTCTCTTGTTATCTTTCACATCACACACACACACAAACACACACACATGCATGCATGCATATACATACACATATATATGAGTGATATTTCAATATCTGTTTCTGTTTTTATTTTGGTCTGTCTCTTTCTTTTCTTTTTTATCATCTCTCTTTCTTTACTCTTTCATTGTTTTTTATCATCTCTCTCTCTCTCATCTTTTTTCTATGACCCCCTCTCTCTCTCTCTCTCTCCCCCCTCTCTCTCTCTCTCTCTTTCATTTAAATTTTCTGTTAATATTTCTGAGATTTTAAATTTCTATTTCTTTTCTGTCTTTCTTTTATTTTCTCCTTTTCTTTCTTTAATGCTGTCTCTCCCCTGTTTATTTCTTCTCCCTTTCTTTCTCTCTCCCTCTCTCCACACCAACACCCTCTCCTGCCAGCTGCAGTGGTTCTATCAGATATTTGGCTCTTGCAGTCAGGACTTGGATGGCTCAGGGTTGGGCAGAGGCACAATCTAGAACAGGCTTGGAAAAGAGAGAGAGAGACAGACAGACAGACAGAAAGAGAGAGAGAGAGAGAGAATGGTTGTGCTTAAGGTTTTCTACTCAGTGGTTCTTTAGAGGTCATTGTGACAAATCTCCATTGAAAATTCTTCCGTAATAAAACTGCAGTTTATGTCTGTAACAGACAGCAGTCTAGTCTTTCTCTTCAGCTGATCTGATTAGCTCACCTCCACTACTAGAACTACTACTATGACTACTACTCTTCCTCCCCCCTCCTCTCTCTTTATTCCAGTTTTAACTTTTTCTTTCTTTTACACTCTTTTGGGAATCTTTTTTTTTTTTCATCTCTGTCAAATCAACTCTCTCTTTCTCTCTTTATCTTTATCTCTCTCTTTATCTCTCTCTTTTTTTTCTCTCTCTCTCTCTCTTTATCTTTCTTTCTCTCTCTTTCTCCCAATGCTTTTCTTCCCTTTCCTCTTTTTTTCTTCTTTTCTTCTCAATTCTGATTTTTTTTCTCTTTTTTATTATTGATTGTCAGTCTAAGCTATTTATATTCATTTCTTATTCAAACCATATTAATTCTCTCTCTCTCTCTCTCTCTCTCTCTCTCTATCTATCTATCTTCTCTCGGTCCATCTGAATCTTTCTCTCTCTCTTTCTCTCTGTCCATCTGACTATCTCTCTCTTTTTTTCTCTCTCTCTCTCTCTTCCTTATTTTGTTTTCAATTAACATTTTCTATCCCTGTCCCTCATCTATTTGCTAGAGTTTCTGTCTTTCTCTTTTTTTTTATCTTTCTCTTCCTTGTTTATTTGAATATTTCCTTTCATTCTTTTCTCTCTCTCTCTCTCTCTCTCTCTCTCTTATAATCATTGACTCGATTCCCTCTCTCTTTTCAATATCAATTCACAAATTTCCATTATTTTATGATTTAGCGAAATAGTTTTACTTTCCACTGACCTTCAGATCATTTAGCAATTCCTTGATCATCAGATCATTTAGCCATACCCTGACCATCAGATCATTTAGCCATACCCTGACCATCAGATTATTTAGTCATCCCCTGACCATCAGATTATTTAGTCATCCCCTGACCATCAGATCATTTAGCCATCCCTTGACCATCAGATCATTTAGCCATCCCCTGACCATCAGATCATTTAGCCATACCCTGACCATCAGATTATTTAGCCATCCCCTTACCATCAGATCATTTAGCCATCCCCTAACCATCAGATTATTTAGTCATCCCCTGACCATCAGATCATTTAGCCATCCCCTGACCATCAGATCATTTAGCCATCCCCTTACCATCAGATTATTTAGCCATCCCCTGACCATCAGATCATTTAGCCATCCCTTGATCATCAGATCATTTAGCCATCCCCTGACCATCAGATCATTTAGCAATCCCCTGACCATCAGATCATTTAGCCATCCCTTGACCATCAGATCATTTAGCCATACCCTGACCATCAGATCATTTAGCCATACCCTGACCATCAGATCATTTAGTCATCCCCTGACCATCAGATTATTTAGCCATCCCCTTACCATCAGATCATTTAGTCATCCCCTGACCATCAGATCATTTAGTCATCCCCTGACCATCAGATCATTTAGCCATCCCCTGACCATCAGATCATTTAGCCATCCCCTTACCATCA
>JAUZSX010290482.1:0-14256 GCA_034780655.1 Idiosepius hallami
GAAAGGTTTAAAGCTCTATTTTCCCTCCAGCTATGGGTTAAATAGTGCAAGACCTCAACGGCGGATATGGCGGATGATGTCCACAGTGGCACAACGACACTGAAGGCTGCAACAGATGATGGACTCCAGTCTTCTTGGCTCTCTCCATGGCATTGGAACCAGGTCCTCCTCTGCCAAGGGACCCTGTGGTGACTGCAGGTGCATCAGTCTCCCCACGTTAAAATACATCACGCACAGGCGTCCTCCCGAAAGGGTCTACAGATCCAAGACGGAGAACAGTCATACTCGAACACGAGTGACCGCCAATGAATGAATGGACCAGGGTTGATTTATTACTTGATGTCTTGCGTGTGATGGGGTTGCAAATGAATAAAGAAATTGAGTACAAAGATTAAAAAGGCCGTGACTATTTGTACGAGGGTAGTTCCAAAATTAATGCATGGAAGTTTTTAACGAAGAAGAGCAACGAAGACTGCAGAGATAAAATCAAAACGAGCTAACTTTTGTGCTCCAGAATTCATATTGTTACATAATCATTTGCATTCTCAATGCACTTTCGCCGGTGATGAACCGGATCGGTCCCTTTTAGCGTGCATAGCGCATTTGTCACTCTCGTTTCTGGCGTTACAATGAAAGTGACGAACTTAACCCCCAACTGTGCCGAAATGAAATGCATCGGCTTTGTAAACGTTCAACAGGTGCCGTTTAAATTTTTATGGACAAAGAATTTCAAGAGATACCTTTTTTTCTAACGCACATCTGTGGTGGTCTTTGCTTTCTTAAAGTTCTAAACCGTCAATATCTGCAAGAGCGATATGAAACTTTTAGGTCTTGAATACATAAGTTCACTTATTACAAAAATGCATTTTGAAATCCCCTTTGATCCATTCGAGCGGAATAATAAAATAGGACGCAATTCTTTTGGAATGTCTCTACTATGCTGACCATGCAATGTAGTTTTTCAACACTTAGGCATTGAATCGACAACTATGAATATTTTGTCTGCTTTTCAAAAATATGATAGCCTCCTCGTTACGTTCTTTTAACGAATCAAGAAGTAATCGCAAATACAACCGACCCATTTCCCCATTTCCATAACATTATCCACCCCCAAAACTAAAACGATATGAAAAAATAGCTCATATCAAGTAATCCCTTGATAAACACCCTAAATAGCAACCATCCACATAAACCAATCCTAAAACAACACTTTAAGCACTAAATAACTGTTGTGGGGGTTATCTCCCCTTTTGATTACCGAACTATGGACTCGCCCAATGGGCATATAAACAGTCACCTACATTGCTACGACGAGAAGGCGGCGACGGGCTAACCGGATATCGGTTGATTACACTGTCACTTACTATTTCTGTATTATTAACTTAATCTGCTATATACTCTCTGTCTACCTATCACGTGGTCGTTAGTTCCATTATTAATTGCTAACCACTCCACTATCTATCCTAGTTCAATTTTTTCTACAAGCAAGTTATGGGTATTTTTTCTCGGTCCGTTCATAACTTGGTACGTCAAAATTAAAACATAATTCTATCTTGTGTCATAGTTTTGCAAATACTGCTTTAAGAACCTTTTATTTTCAGATTGGAATGGCTGAATAGTATTGTAAGCACTTTCTTAAAGTTTCATTGATTTTTATTCTCTCGTTACCTAAATATTTCAAAATATTACCAGGGCATTTGTTCCGTTATTAATTGATTACCACTCGGAAACAACAACAATAACCAAAGAAGTTAATGTGCCGTTAAAAAGCTAAATGTTTTGCTTTTTAACGGTACATTAGTGTAGATAGAGAGTTTATAGCAGAGTAAGTTAATAATACAGAAGTAGTTAGTGATAGTGTAATCAACCAACATCCGGTTAGCCCATCACTGCCTTCTCATCGTAGCGACGTAGGTGACTGTGTATATGCCCATTGGGCGAGTCCATGGTTCGTTAATCGAAAGGGAAGAAAGGAGTATTACTAACTTACTCTGCTATAAACTCTCTATCTGCCTATTACCTAGTTCCTTTAATTGCTAACCACTCGGCAACCACAACAATATGGGAAGGTGTTACTTTTTGAAATAATTCTCTGATACTTACTGCTTTCAAAATACTTGCTACGAGTATCTTAATTTTTCTTTTATCCCATTAGTACCTATTTTACCGTTGTCTGCTGGTGCTTCTGTAATTTGGAAAATTTTTATATATTTCTTACATTTCTATTACCACTCGGCAACGACAACAATAATACATACTTCCTGCAGTTGATATCAATCACGGTTGTCAACTGCAGATTGCTTGACAGTTTGATATTTGAATAGGGAATTTCTAAACACATGACAAGAAAACCAGATGTGTTTTAACGTTAAAAGATGCCTGCTCATTCATCAAAAAAATAAGGCCGTTGGTTACCGAACCATGGACTCTCCCAGTGGGCATATAAACAGTCATCTACGTCCCTACTACAGAATAGGTAGCGACGGGCTAACCGGATGTCGGTTGATTACTCTAGCACTAACTACTTCTGTATTACTAACTTGCTCTGGTATAAACTCTCTATCTACATATCAACCGATCGTTTGTTCAGTTATTAATTGCTAAACACCCGGCAACCACAACAATTACCAAAGAAGTTAATGTGCCGTTAAAATGCAAAATATTTTTAATGGCACATTAAGGTAGATAGACAGTTTATAGCAGAGTAAGTTAGTAATAAAGAAAGTAGTTAGTAATAGTGTAATCAACCGGCACCCGGTTAGCCCGTCGCTGCCTTCTCGTAATAGCGACTATTTATTATATTTACTTGGTGAGCACCAACCCAAGTTTGGCACAAGGCCATTTTTACGTGCTCTTACCCGTGCTTTTTACATTTGGTGTTACCCTTCACCTAGATGAGCTGCTCTTCCGAGTTAACGAGCCCCATCTGCCCTAGGCAGCTAAAGTGAATACAATAGTTTTGACTGGGATTTGAACTCGCATAATATGGTTTCAGAGCCCGAACCTTTACCAATGCTCCACCGTCGCTGCCCAAAGAATATGCTTGTCACATTCCTAGTTATTAAATCACAGCCGTATGAATCCATCCCAGATCGTTCAACTCTCATAAGTCAATATTATATTTACTTGGTCAAGCACCAACCAAGTAAGGCACAAGGCCATTTTTACATGTTCTAGATACCTGGGCTTTTTGTATTCAGTATTGCCCTTCACCTAGATGAGTTACTCTTCCTAGTTAACAAGCCCCATCTGCCTGAGGCAGCTAAAGCTGATTGTAATCGTTTTGACTGGGATTTGAACTTGTGTCTTATGATTTCAGAGCCCAAGCTTTTACCAATGATCCACTTTGCTGCTCATAGGTGAATATATGGCTGGTGGGCAAATTAAGAGCTTGTAATTGACCCAATGCTATGGACACCCTATCATGGCTTTACTCATGTGGGTCATTCAGCAAACACTTTATATTGACAAACTATGTAGAAATGTAGGTTGTCACTGTGGAAGAATACTTTGGACAGTGGGACTTTGGAATAGAAATACGCGAGTTTGAACTGTTTCATTTCTGTTCGTATTTGCACTAATGCCCTTGGAAAAGGTATGAATCCCCACATTGCTCTCCAGCTACGGGTGGAAATTGTGCAGATTGTGTCATTTAAAAATATACGTGTAGACAAAAGAAACATTTCTAAAAAAAAAAAAAATGATTCTTCTTGGTATTAAATAACCTAGGAACGTTGATATGCCTTTATACAAACCACAAAGACCTGTCAAACTTGATGTAAGACCAAGATGGCTAGAGCGATATGGCTCTGAATGTTTGAACAAAAATTGATCAGATGATGATAATAATGGCGGCCTAGGATCAAGTTTTCATTATCTTTGCTATATTATTTTTTCTTACTATTCCTATGTGTTCAATTTTTTTTCTGAGGTTAAAACAAATAGTTTAATCTTTTAATATCTTTGAAAGTATTTATGATGGCATATCATAGCACGTCCAAAATGAGTATGAGAATTAAAAAATTTAGTAGTATATCTTGAACAATTTTATAAAACATATCTGATTACAATGTTGTTTTCCTTTTTTCATATAATTCCTTTTATCATGTTGATCAATTCATAATGATTTATTTAGAGAAACCTAAGGGGGGTAATTTTTCTTTCTCTGTTTGTGTGTGTGTGTTTTAAAGTTGTCTACACCAGAAAATAATGTTAATTGTTTATAATTAGTGGCAGAAAAACGAGCAAAAAACGTTTACATTTTGGCCAACTCTATCCACCATCCTTCGTCAGGTGTTCAACCCCAACACCAGATAGGAACAAGAACGAACTTATATGGTGTGGCAGTTGAAGACCTGATGAAGGCTAACAAATAAAGTTGGTTGAAACGTAGTGAAGAACAACAATTATGCAATATGAGGACAAAAAATCCTTTCACCAAAAGAAATAATAAAATGATTAAGAAACCTCATCTCAAAACTTCCTGAATAAGATGCAACAATGCTTTTTGTTTGCCAAAAATGATAACTTGAAATTAAGCAAGCTCAAGCAAAACTAAGTATTTTTACTTACATTGTTTAATCCATTGTTTTGTATAAAAAATATATTTACGGAAATATTTTTTTTAAATTTGAAATAGATTAAAATGCATTTAATTGCAAAAACTGTAGGCACAAACAACCAATAACACTGTAGGTAAACACATATCAATTAGGTTAAATAATGAAATTACCAAAAAACAAAAATTTTATTTAAAAGTCTTTTATTTATGCTTCAAAGGCTAACATGCTTTTCAGAAGGAAAAAGTCATACATTATATCTGGGGCATACTTTGGGTATTTTAAAAAATGGAATGGAAATGTTGAATATTTTAATTTTTGATGTCCCAATAATTACAAATTCTCTCTAAAATTAAAAAAATATTAATAAATGAATAAAAATTAGTTAAGATTAGATAAAAGATTGGATGTTTACCTGGATGACCGGAAAAAGCTTGCTGCTCCGTTTAGTGGAAGAAATGACTGAATAATGGCATGTGCCTTTTTGACTGTGCTCCCCGACAACGCTAGTTGGGTGCTGCGGGCATGATCAAGGCTCAATGAGCTTAAGTTGGAGGAGTTGTTTGCCAGACATCCTGACGATAGGGAGCTAGTCTTGGCAACTGTTGGCATACTGGGATCACCTACAGAGAGCCTGAGGTGATATAAGTGGAAAAAACCAGGGACCAGCAGCAATGGGAGTGCCTGAACCACAAATAGATGCACCAAGGTGTAACAAATCCAGTGGATCAAACCATTTCTCCAAAGACTCTCCAGAGGCGCAAGTGACAAGAGTGCGTTGACGACCATGCTGCTATCAGTGCAATAAGCCGGGTCACATAGCGTAGAATTTTTTGGGAAAGTAAAAAAGGCACTCCTGGTACCCTCGTCTAATGTTGGCCTGTAAATGTGGTGTAACCTGTTGGAGACATGAACATTGAAAGAAAAGTGGTGTGTGCTGCGGCCCTTTGTGTTAACAAACCTTTTGATGTCTTTTTTAAGTTGAATCAGAGAGTGCCACGGCCACGCAGGTGGCACAAGAAAAAAACATGAAGAAGAGAGATTGCATTGAACATAAGTTGATAAGATAAAGAATTGCAGAAAGAGTAAAACTGGTTGTGACAGGATCACCTAAAATTTGACAAAGAACAATATGCTCTCATAGACTGAAGAAGTGCATGGAATCATGAGCTCTGAAAGAAAGGACTAATGAAAAGCAAAGATTTTGCAAAAACAGTTGCCCCTCTGTGTCCCCTTTGTGATAATGATATCAGGAGGGAGCGTGGTCAAAATGTTCTCTTTGCAATTAGGAGGGGGGTAACCAGAAAATTCAAATAGAGGCACCCATAATTTTGGCTTGTAAAGATATTGACCTGCCAATGCGAACTCTTGATGTTTGTAGGCAGATGAGGTCGTGCCTCTGTATATAAACAGATCTTTTGGCAAATACGGAACAGTCAGTTAGAGAACACCTGAAAGACCAATGGTGTGTTGTTTGTGCAGTTACATTTTATTCCACACCACGTGTGTCAGTTGGACCTTTCGGTTACATCTTTATTTGCACATGCTCCCTGACTAAAGAGGAACTTTAATCAGAAACAAATGGCAAACCCCAATATCTGCAGAATTTGTCAATGTACACCTTTTTATGTAATAGCAACATTTTGTGAACAAGAAGACTGGTCCTGAAATTTTCTTATTGATCATGCATGGTGTTTGATTCTCCTTGGTGGAACAAAATTCAATATTTTCATTCCATTTTTCTAAACACCTTAAGTGCCCCCAAAATAATTAATAAATAATTTATAAATTGATTAATTAAAACTCAAAAGAAAATTCCTTTTTTAAAAAATTTATTTTAAAAACAGCTGTGTTGTGAAGATGCAAGTTGTGGCACATTGCTAAGGAGACGTACATCATGCCCAACCGAACCAAAGAAAAAACTAAGACTTTTATAATGAACAATTAAAGGAAGCATTTTACTTTTCAGTGGATTTTTTCTACTTTTTTTTTTTTTTTTTTTTTTACTACTTGATAAAATTAACATAAAATAAATAAAACCCTAGGACGTGTTTGAGGCAAATAGTAGATAAAAATGCAGGAAAAAAAGTCAAAACCCAAAAATATAAGAAAAAAAAAATGGGTTTAATGATTAGAAAAGTAGAAAATAAATACAAGTCTTTATGTTAAACCTGAAAATGATTGTCTGAAGAATTGATGAAAAGGTACTTGACCCTTTTTGCACTTTAGGGGAAAAAAAGTATTATTGGGATATCAGAGTGTACGACGTCATACATAAAAAGTGCAATTTGATTAACTATGTCAATTTCAATAGCCAATAATCAAATTGCATTCTCACAAGTAGTTTAACTGATTATGTCCCAGTACTTATCTCATTTTTGTTTTCCTAAAGTGCTAAAAGGCTTTTATATTTTAGCTACATGAGAATACTCTACTCAGCCAAGGCCGCAGTGCCGCTGCCGCACTGACTCTCGTCTGGCCTCGACTCAGCAGGGGAGCAATAATAACAAGCAATAAAAACAAAAACTGGTCACAGACTTTTATTTAATTTCAGTGTTTTAGCTCGGAGACTTCAAAAAACTCATATGTAAAAAAAACACACACACACAATTTGAGCGGCGTTATGCGAGGTGTATTTTGTTTTATCTAGAAAAAGACGTCAGTTTCTTACTCAAGGGTCGATAAATCTATTCTTTTTTTTTCCAGCACACACACAAACCTGATAAAGTTACGCTGGCGTAACGATATTACAAAATTTGAAATTTCTTTATTCTTATATTGAATAATTAATTATTCTTTTTCATTTTTTCTATTAATTTTGATTTGTTTTTATATTTTTGTTCATTATTTTTGGTTAATTTTAATAAAATCATAAAAACTGAAAGTAAAGACAATAACATTAACAATAATCTTTATGAAAAAAATTAAAATGTTCATATTAATTAGTTCTGTGAATCCTTTGGATTGTAAACGATTGATATATCGACCCTGACAACATAAAGAAAAAAAAGACACAAATTTTGGCTTTCTGTTCCTCTAACGACTCCGAGTGACTACTTGGTAATTTGATAAGTCGATCTTCAAAGGTTGAATAAATAGTTATTATTTATTTCAATATTTAGTTAATATTTATGTTAAAAAGTTGAAATTTTCATATTAAATTAATTCTGTTTATTCGTTCACTTTATTTAAATCAAGTGTCAGAACAAAATAACACGTGCTGACTGCTGCTGATTATTATTTGACGGTACACACGACACCGCACAGCAAGCACTAGCAGCGCACTGCGAGTACTAAAAAAAACGCTGATAAATTTATCGACCCTATTGAGGGATGACCGAGCATAAGTAAAAAAAGAAACTGCCAACTTTTTTCTTTAATTTAAAAAAGAAAAGTAAAACGATTTTCAGTTTTAAATCAACAGAACTTCTTGTTACGTAATGTTGGAACAGGGAACGAAAGCGCTAGAATAGTTAGAACAAATAGGGGCAGGGAACCCTAAAATTTGAAACGTTAGAATAATTTCCCCTTGCTTAACGGAGCTCTCCATTTTGAAACAATAAAACTAATTGTAAATGTTTCATATGCATAATTTTTTTTTCATTTATTTGTTTTGCCTTATTCATGTTAAGTACTAATTACAATCCAAGAACATCACAACACACATTATTAATACGGAATAATTTAACTGAGGTCATTTTTTAACATAGAAAAATAACAGCAAAATTTAACTCCGGTGCAAATCAAGGGACATAATAAAATATTATTTTAAGTGGTGTGAAAAGAGCGAAGCTACTGGCTTGAACTTTTTGCGCACAAACAAAACAAAAAAAACATTATTTTTTTGTTATGTCATAATATTTTCTGTAAAGTAAAAATAACAAAAGTCACTCAAAAGCAAGGTTTAAACAGTGGAACTCTTTTGACATTTTTAAACAATTAAAAAATATGTTTCTTATGTCATTAAATGGAATTTTTTTCTTGAATATCAGTTTAAAAATTGAATAAGAAATTTCATTTTTTTGTTAGTTATAACAATTGGGGAATAGATTGGGATTTTAACAGGTGGTTTGGAGTGCATCATTATTCAATGCATTAAGCACGTGTTAATGGTAAAAAAGAATACGTGAAATGAGAGCAAACAAAACTGAATTTCCCTCTTCATCTGAATTAATGGCTCGCTCGCACTTGACAATTATTAGCTTGGATAGTGTTAGAAAAAAAACCCACTAATCTTTTAGCGAATTTGTTAAATAACTTAATTTTATGCTTTTTACGATTTATATACAATAATGCATTATCCTTGTAACTTGCAGTTTTTCTTTTTAAATGTTAGTGATTATTATTAATTGTAAAAATATTATTAGCAAACAAAAAACCGTTTTGTTCGGGGTCGGTCACAAGTCGTCCCCGGCCCTGTCCTTCCTTCTCAAATATTTCTGAGGTTTGAAAAAAATTTTAAAACAAAACATTTTTTTAGCCTAAATTTGATTTTTTTTTTAGATTATAGCTCTTACGCTATTAAAAGCGCTAAGTCAATCGTCAGTATTTTACAAAATAACGTTCAAGTTCTAAAATAGGAATAATCTACTTTTTTTCTTTTAACCTTTCTTTGATTTTTAGCGTTAAAAACAATTTTCATAAAAAAGGGGCAATTAAAAAAAGATCCCCACCTCACACAAACAAAAATTAAAATTATTTGCGTCGTCGCTTTTAGTACCTCTATTAAATCTAAACGCTCTCTAGTTCTGGGTTTAAACTAGTGAATATTTTGCAAGTGGTTGATTTTCATGGTTATTTTAACCAATGTTGCTAATTTGCAAGGAATGATGCTAAAAATATTACCCATAAATTAACCACCTGTCTTTCGTAACGTTTGCTCATGCATGTTTAGCTTTTCAAACTTTAAAGCGAGTTAAATCAAGTAGAAAAACTCTGTCTTGCCTAAATGGAATTTTTTCTCGTGAACAACAATAATTTCGGGTAAATTAAATTTTTGGCTCTTTAAAATGCAGAAGTGTTTTTAACACTATTTCATTTTAGAGAGTCAAGAACTTAATTTACACGAAATTGTTCAATTCTCAAGACATGTGTTTTTCCACTTGATTTAACTCATATTAAAGTTTGAAAAGTAAATATTTGTTTTCAATAAATAAACAAAATAATAATTAAAGTTATAATATATAAAGTAAATATTTGTAAAAAATAATGATAATAAAAGTTTGACAGTTATTACGAAGAAAGTAAAAAAATGTGCATGCACATTGCACGCACGACAACACTCAAAGCACACCACACCACACACCAAGCAGTCAGCACGCACGAAATTGTAGTAAGCAATAAAAAATGTAGAAATATTTCAAGATATTTCTTTTTTTCTTAAATTGTAAATGAAAAAAAATCACATTCGCTTTTTATTTTTTTAGATTAATAAATTTAAATTGCATATTTATCTGATAAAAACTAGTGTAATTTAACTAAAACAAATTCATAGTGACAGAAATTCTAATTTAACAAACAAAAAGTTGTTAATTAAAAAAGAAAAAATCCTTAACACTACTTTTATCTATCAACGAGTCGGCCTAGGCCTATAAAATTTTAACTAAAACCCCCATATTTTTTTAAAATCCAAAAATCCAACCAATTATTGGCTGATTTGGGTAAAGAAAGCGTATCTGAACTGGGTTAATGGGCGTTCGAGTTATTTCTTGGTTAATGATAAGTTTTTTTTTTGTTTTTTTGTTTTTTTTTTTTTTGCTTTTAAAAAAAAAAATATTTCAATTAATTTATTAAAATAAAACGAAAAAAATTAAGGTTTTTTTTTTTTTTTTTTTATCAAAACCGAAAAATATCAGTTATGCTTTTTTTCTTTTAGGTAAAAAAATTATACCCCTTTTTTTACACACCTGTTTTACGATAAAAAAAAATAAGAGGTGGGGGTAAAGAAGAACGAGAAGTTACCTGGACCTGATGGTAGCTTTAAGCTTTAGTGCTCTTTCTCTTTTTCTTCTTGTGCTCCCTTGACTGCCTGCTCTACACCTGACATAGTGCTCTACAACCAACGCAAAAACAATCTAACGTTTGAGTAAAAATAGCCAAAGTAATGTGTAGGTGTTTTGTGTTTGTGTAGTGGAGTGGAGTGAGTGCGTCCTGTCCTTCCTTCCTTCCCTTACGAAGTCCACAAGTCCATCCGTCCATCCAAAAAACTTCCATAACTAAATAGTTATTTTAAAGGCTTTTGCGTGTCTCTAGTTGTTAGTCTGAAATAACTTTTTAAAATATCTTTTTGGTTCACTTATTGAAAGAAAGAAAGAAAGAAAGCGAGTAAGCAGTTGAAAAAAGTATTAACCTCTGGATTCTGACTTGCAGAGCCGTTCCCGTTCGTTTTACTACAGGGTCATGTTAGGGCGGATCCACCACCACCACCACCGGTGTATGGTGTATCTTCTTTTGCCTTAGGTCACTAGGGCCGATATATCGGCCCTTAATGTTTAAAAGGATCAAATATGATTAATTTTGGACAAGATTGAATAAATAAATTTTAAGGGAGCTTTTTATAAAATTTATGTGTTTTTGCTATTCCTCCTACGCTGGCGCTGGCGACGTAACACGAATTTCTTCGTAACTCGGAATTTAACCCTTTAATATCCAAGAAATCGCTAAATATGTCCGATTTCGCTTATCAATATTGATTCAATAAAAAATAAGATAATGCTCTGAAGAGCAAAAATCAAATTATTTACAAAACAAAAAGTTTACAAAGAAAAATTTACTTTTTTTTTTTTTTTTAAAGAAAGGACATTTTTCTTAAAAAGTGAGACAAATTAAAGCGTCGTAAAGTTAAAACCACGTAAGTCAAGTCCGCCGTAACTCGAGGACTGCTTGTAAATACAGTTGAATAGTTGTTTTAACCCCGGGCGTCGGCGATCGCTGCTAGCTGGCTGCTCTGACTTACAACTTACTGTTTGTTATAAAGGGTGGACCTACCCGGCACCTGGACCTGTTGATTTTTTTTTAGAAGAAAAACTTAGATTTGTTAAATAAAATAATTTCCCTAAGAAAAGTAAACATTTTCATTTATTTCCCTAGCTTTTGAAAGACGTAGTGCGTGTTTAGTAGTCCCTCTCCCTTCCTGTCTAGTCCAGTATTGACTTGAAACTGGACTGGATGGTGGTGGTGGGGTGGACTAAGTCTCAAAAACTTTTAATAATTTTTTTAACCGTTTGAACCCCCACTTGTCAAAATTACCAAGTAGTCACTGAGACATTAAATTAGAGGAACATATTAAAGCCAAAATAGGTGCGTGCGTCGTGTGTTCTTTTACCTTATGTTGTCAGGACCGATCGGCCTCTTAGGTCCAAAGGTTTAAGAGATCTTTTCTTTAACACTCAGAGTTGGATTGGGATGAATAAAGTTCTAACTTTTACTCAAAATAAAATGATTTTAGTAGGTTTCGATTTTCAATATATTCTTTAAAAAAAAAACTACATTACAAAATTGTTTATATTGAACTTCTTACTTTCTTAACTTTTCACGTTCAAGTGAATAATGTCATGTCCATTTATTGTCCGTATTTGAGCTCACTCACTGCTGAATAGATGCTGAGAGTATTAGTAGTTCACGCAAGGTTGCCAGACTAGAAAAGGCACAAAAAAGGTAGTGTAGTGTAGTGTATTAGTGTAGTGAGTGTACTGTACTACTAGTGTAGTGTACACCCCGACCCGTATGTGAAAAATTCACATGAATAAAAAATATTCAAGCCAAAAAAAAATTCACATTTGCAAAATCATTATTAATATTTTCCACTGCGCTTATTTATTTATTTATTTATTTATTTATCTATTTATTTATATGATGGTTAACAGGATTACGTCCAAAACTAATGGACGAATTTTGACAAAACTTGATCACGCGCAAAAAAAAAAAAAAAAATCAAGAAATAATATAGAGAAAAAGAGAAGCGGAAGAAGAAGAAGAAGAAGCATGACAAACAATAACTGCCCCACTGCTCCCCTCTTCCTCACTGCTCCCCTCTTTCATATTTGGGGCAAAAACAGACATGAGTTAAAACGGTTGATAATCTTGAGAGTTAATCCATTAAGGCTGCTAGTGCTGATCGGATAATCTACGAATCGCATTGATAAGAACACAGACTACACTAACGGCCTTACTGATCATCGTTCTTCTGTGCCAGATAATTTAAAATAAAACCTAACTGATACGAATATTAGCCAATCAAAAAAAGTTACTTACAAAAAGAGTTACTCACAAAAAATATATATATATATATATATATATATAAGTATACACTTGGATTTTTATATACAGGGAAAAATTTTTTTGATTGGCTAGAATATATAACAAAGAGCATGGAAAAAATCAATTTAAGTATTTTTTATATCATTTTTTCATTTCCCATGCTCTTTGTTATATTCCAGGCCTGCATGAGTAGCTCTATGACTGGTAAGGATTGCTTTTGACATGCAAACTCTATCACAGATTCCGCATGAGTATCCAGGCTCTAGGTTGTATTTCCCAGAAGTATATTTTCCATAGAGCTTGCTTGATGTGAGTATGCTTGCCTCGCCTCTGTTCAAAATTCTGGCATCCCATGTAGACATTTTACCTTCATGATTTCCAATCTAAAGCAATCGTTTTCCAATGTGCTACATCTATATTCAGGTTGCTTTTGATTGTACTGTTTTCAAGGTTTATGTTGGGATCATTTACCACATTCGAATTCCCCATAAAATAGAACTTTTGGTATTCTGGTATCATCTATGATGACTAGGTGTCCCGGCCAGCTTGACTTTGAATGACTTGAATCTCTATGCTGGTAGTGCTAGCCTTCTTGAATTCCTCACCATAAGATGTGAGAAACTGTTTTATAACATTAAATGTCCTACTGAGGCATGTTTGATGAAAATTTCCCAGAAGCTTGATATATTGGCGATATACATACATACATTATACATCTCAGCACATAAGGTTGGGGATATAGAGCAATTCCAGGCCCTCTAGTAGAACCTGCAGTTGTGGGGGGCATAAGCTCCCTAGGGGCTGCAAGGCTCCTTGGCTTCACAGACCTCTAGTAATTAAAAATTGATTACTTGAATTAACTATAAAATCATTATCATACTTGAAATATACACCTATCAATCCTGCTCTCTTTCTGTTTATATCTCTTTATCTCGATATATAAGACGGATTCTGCGACAGGACTGCAAGGTGGCTAAGCACCGCACTGAGCAATACAATTTTTATGGAATATGAGAATAAAGTATATTGCATGGACTCTTATTTAAAATTCAATATGCGCACCATCATTCACCACCAGCTTTTCAAGTTGACCATGAACTGCATCAACTGATTTCAAAAGAAACTCTTGTGAGGATTGAACTCATAACTTCACATTCTCGCTTCGAATTCTTCTATATCTCTTGGTTTGGTTGAGTAGAATTGTTCTTGTACTGAATTTAGTAAAGCAATTTTCTTTTTATGTTCATTCTCATTTTGAGTTTTTCTTTTCTTTCTTTTTTTTAGCCACAAAGTATTTTTTTTTAAAAATGAGTCATTATTTGAAAATGTTTCTAGCACAAAAATATCTTCCTCTTTATTAAAATGTTTATGATATTTACTTGGTGAGCACCCCCAAGTTTGGCACAAGGCCATTTTTACGTGCTCTTACCCGGGCTTT
>JAUZSX010290503.1:0-29007 GCA_034780655.1 Idiosepius hallami
TATATATTAATACGCTAAAAACTTTGTTGGTTATCATGACGTCATTCGCTAACAAACTTTTGATTGGATAATAAGTAGTCAAGAAAAATTTGGATTAAAAAATGGATGTCATTTTTAAGTTAATTTTTTAAAGTTACTTTTAATTTGCAGTCTGATCTGAATTAATGGGATTTTGATTTTTATATTGAAGAAAGTTTTCATTGTTTATGTTCAGAAAAGGTTCATGCTTATTTCTAAGTTATTAATTACCGTGGAATTTACATGGGTTCTGCTAGTTAGATATAAATATGAAAGCGTTTTATTTATTCTGCCTGAATGGCGCATGATTATGTTTTCTAGGACTTATCCTCTGGACAACCTAGTTCTGAATTTCATGACAATATAACAACATTTGTCTCAGTCTTGCATCCAGATTTTTAGGAATTTCTACATGGTTGGTCAATATAACTGTTAACAGCACAATAAACACTTGTAGGGTCACACCATAATGTTCAATGTATTAGATCATTTATAAGATACTGCTTAGCTCACATGCACATTCTTCATTCAGATAAGATAATTGAATAATAGGATTGATGTATAAAACTGAGATATTGTTGGATGTTGCTTCCATGAAATGTTCGATGCTGTTGCTCTCAACATTTGTGTGTATGTGTCATCCAGTTTAAGACTAAGACAATCAAAATGCCAAGTATTTTTTTATCTTAACATCTTAATAGAATTTTAGGAAAATAAATTAACCAAGATTTTTAATTCAATTAAATTTGTTGGTATTGGTATCTGACAGGATATCATTTCTATTTTTGTAAGCATTTTTGTTTTCAACTAAAAGAAAATTGTCACTCAAAATTTGCTCATTAAACAGTAGTCTATCTAGTGCAAAAGTGAGGAAAAGGAAGGCCTTACTAATTAAATTAATCATTGTAGATTTATTCTTGTATCAGCATTTTTTGAATATTTATCAAATTGTAAATAAATAATATTTTAAGTAGAGTTAGCTTCATCAAGCAAATATAGTATTTTGGTGATTCGTGGTGTAATTCACAAAGAACAAATGATTTGCTTATATGATGCAAATGAGTCACAAAAAAGTTGAGCTAAAGTAAGCATTAAGTTGATTGAAAGCCAGGAAAGTGGAGGGGATAAAATATATATTTAATTCCCCTCTATTTTCCTAGCCAAGTGCCAAAATTTAAATTTTTACAGAATTAATATAATCAATTAAAGATTAATTCTAAATGATAAAAAAAACTAATTTAATCTAAAATGAAATCAGTTTTGAAACTGGAAATTTTGAATATTAAATGTAAATCTTTTGAAGGTCTTTAAATGAAGAAATTTACCTTTGAACCCTGTATACTCTTGTCCAGGGTGGAACAAGTGCCAGAATACGAGCAACAAGGTCAACCAAAGTACTTGGTGGGTAACTTTTGTAACGGCCAGTCTTCCAAAGTTCGTATAAGCCTAGTATTAGAATAAAATAAATATTATTTAAATGGAGAGAGAGAGAGAGAGAGACACACAGAGAGAGAGAGAGATTATAAATTTTTAATCTGCATTTAAAAAGTTTTTTTCTAGACTCAGGAAAATATATTTTTATTATTTTATAAAAATGAAAAGTTTGCTTATATCTAAAATCTTTAAAATTGCAGTCATTAAATTTTTCTATTAAAATAAAAAAATTTTCAAATCTAAAGTTGGTAAAAGGGTAAATCAAAAATTTCTGAGACAAATTGAAGAAAAACTTTATGAAAGTTGCAAAATTATTTTTCTGCATAAGATCCACCTAACTCAATACAATTCCGCAAGCAATACTTTCATAGAAAAATTCCTTCTTGATAAAATTTTTTTGCTTTACTTTCACTCAGATTGAGTTTATGTCATTTGTCTCTTTTTGATTTACCCTCATTTATTGAGAAGGTATATATAAAAAAAGAGAGAGACAAGAAGATATGTATTTAATTATATTAGTAATGAAATATTGCTAGAATTCTCTTGAGTCAGATAAAAACCTTCTAAACACACTCACATGCTTTATTATTCCACCACTTGTAGAAAGAGAGAGCGAATTTCCGGTAATTTTAGTTTTTGATTAATGGTATTTAATTTAATTGAAGTGAATGGGAATCTTTCACAATGAAGATATTTTAAATGTTTTAAATTTAAAAGAAAATATGGTATAAAAATGATAAACAAAATATGAAACAAAAAAAAAAATTAATCTTACTAACCTGTTCCTCTTATAACTAAAGTTGGATAAAGTTTCAAACCATCAGGCCGAAAGGCTGGATTTTCAAAGAATTCCTGAAGTTATAAAGTAAAACATTCTTCTAATAATACATTTTTCCCCATACATCAAATTATAAATCTTAACAATAAGAAAACAGATTCAAATCTGAAGCGTCTTTACTTACAATGAATTGATCTATGTCTCTTTCAAGGCCAACATTTGGTAAATCAGGCATCATATGGGATACGACTTTAAAACCAGCATCTTTTGACATATGAAAAGATTCACAAACTGCCTTGACAGTGTGACCTCTGAAAAGAAATTACGCAATAGAAATAAATGGAGTAACAAAGAACAAATTCTTTAAAATAATTTTAATGTCTTTTTTTTTGTTGTTGTTTTTATTCTATGAAATTTTTTGAAGAATGAAAAAAGATTCTTGAATTTTTATTTTAAGATTTTTTTTTGACATTTGATCTTTTATTCTGATAAAGAAAAATATGTTAAAAAGGATGGAATTTAAACAAGTGATTTTAACATTATATTTTACATTGCAAATATTGTATAGTGGGTATTTACACTGAGACTGAAAACATAAAAATCTATTATTAAGATTTGGTTTATTTTGTATAAGGGCATATCAACCTTTGCAGTCATTTAATACCAAGAACAATTACTTTTGACAGATATTTTTTTATGTTAACAAGTTTAAGTATTTAATCTAGAGCAGAATTAGAGGAAATTTGAGACATTAACAACCAAGATGAGGACTAAATAAAGTTAATACTCAGAATATGAAGTTTCGTCTTAGAAATAAAAAAAGTGTTTGAATAATGTTAAAAGATTGTCAATCAACTTTTTCTTCATTAATTATTATCATTATTATTACCTGTTTGTATCTCTTGCAACATCTTCATACACACTTTGTACACCTATCTCCAACCGTGTGCAGCCATAGGACAACATATCACTGAAAATTAGGAGAGGGAAATTAAGAATTTAAACAATAAAAAAAAAGGACAGATTAAAATGCTTAAAGAAAATATTATTAAAATTCTTAAATTCTACCTGAGATGTTTTCGTAGGCAATAATCCGGTCGAGTTTCTATTGTGATTCCAATACATTTTGTTCGACTTTTCTCTGAATATCTAAAAAAAAAAAAAAACATCAGAAAAAAATCAAAATTGTATTCAAGTTATGAAAAAAAAAATTAGATATTTTTTATTTTGTCAGTTTTACTTTGAGAAAGATTACTATTACTATTTATTTTTTTTAAATATAAGTGTTTCAGAAGTCTAGATAAGGGATAAAAAAAAGTAATTATTTTCATGTGCTGATATATATAAAAGTAAAGAAGAAGAAAATGTTGTTTCTGTTGAGAGAGCTGGAGAAATTGTGATATTGATCAAAAATAAAAGTTTCAAATTTCTGTCTTTATAATTTTTATTTTGTTTCTGAAATATTCTAAACTGTCTTTTGTTTTTCTAAGTATCTAGTTTTGGAAAATTGTAAAAATTAGGTTTCCGAACTTAACAAAAGGAAAAAAAAGAAAACACACTTGACTGCTTCTGCAACGGAACTGCTAGTTTGTCCAGATAAAGCGTCATGAAGATTTCGAATGAAAAAATCTCGGTATTCTTCTGCCAAACACATAAATGTTCCTCCCATTACAATAAATTCAACTTTATCAACACTATGACCAAGTTGTTTTAACTGCAAAATAAAAGAAAAAAAAAGTTATATTTTAATCAAACAAATCAGTTATAAATTTGTGTAATTTTTTTACTTTTCCATGTTATTTCCATTTTATTTTGGTTCTTTTTTTTTCAGTGTTTATTTTTGAAGAGTTTATCTTTACTTTTTAATTGCATTAAATGGGATTTTAATTATGAATTTTTTTGTCAAATAAAATTACTAAGTGGATTACTTACAAGTTTTCAAGTTTAAATTTCTGTTACAGAAAATGTATTATTTGAAAAGAAAAAAATAAATTGTGCTATTATTGTTAATAATATTCTAACCTTTGGAAGGCAGTGAGACCCAGCATCCTTATCTGGGGTTACGGTTAAAAAAAAAACGCCTGAAGGAGACTAGGCCGAAACGTAGTGTAGAAACATCTAAAAACCTACTAGGATGAGGACAAAAGTCTGAATAATAAAGTTAATTCTTAAATTACAAAGCCTCGTCTCAAAAAAAAAAAAAAAAACTATATTTGAAAAGTTTATCTATATAACTTGTTTGCTTCCATGTTAATTCTGTTAATCCTATAGACATTTTTCCCTGCATTCCCTCCAGCTATGGGTTAAATAGTGCATACTATGTTAATTGAAAAAGACTGAACAAAAGAACATTTATAAAAAAAGTTGATGTGCCATAAAATACAAACAAAAAGTTTATGGTAATGACAAAGCAATATTTTAAGGGCATCCATTTTTAATATCAGGTCTTAAAATCAAATCATAAATAGCAATAGAGATAAATTCCTTACCTGTTCAACTCTGTGTCTTGTTTGTAAATAAGGATTATATCTAGCACGGATTGCACGCATTGAAGTTGGCTAGAATAGATCAAAAATATTAAAAATATATTTTAAATGTCTCAAGATATTGGAATTAAAACATAAATAAAAATAAGCTTTCACCATTTGTTAAAAATAGTTTGATTATTAAATTTAACAAATCAATACAATAAACTCTTTGATGTAACAGATTTATAAATTCTTTCTTCCTGAAAACAAAAAGCTTTATTAAATCAAAAGTCACAAGATTCTTTGATTCTTCATTTAAAAACAACCGTTTCCATGGAAACAAATCTGATTTCTTCCAAACTGTGTCCACACAAAACAAACATGGTAACTTCCCAATCATCCTTGCAATCTTGACTTCCAAATTTGGCCAACTGGTGCTATACACTTTCATTCCTCCAACCATAAGCCTTGGAAGTTGAGGATTTCACTTGATTTCTATCAAAATCTTTCGGCTGCAATTGGTCATTTTAGAAACTAATTTTCGATACAAATTCAAGTAACTTAAATTAAGATTTTAGAGTCATCAAATTATTCAAGGTGCCAAGAATACATATTTTATCAGGGGTAGACAATCATTTGCTATGTGCGAGATGAAACCATGTGCGAGATGAAAAGTTTTAAATTATTCACACTGCCAACAACACACATATTTTCATACAAGTCAAGCTCAATATACTAATTCTAAAATATACTTTAATATATTTATTTACATTCAATAAATTTGTAAACAACATTAAAATAAATAGAATTTGTTAAAATACTTTTTTTATTACTAAATATATAAAATTCTTACAAAAAACTTTTTTCGTTTGCGTGCCATTGGAAATTGCTTGGCGTACCAAGTTTGGCCCATGTGCCATAGGTTGCCCCCTGATCTAATTCATTAGGAAAAAATATATTTCCACTGACCTCATAACCTGTATAAGATTGAGTTGAATATTCAAAATCTGAATCTGGGCCTCCAGGACAATAACTAGAAAATAAAAAATAGAAATAAAAATAATAAGAGAAAACAATGAGCAAATATTTTTATCAAAATTAAATGAATTCAATTGGACAACTTACACACAAATATTTCCTGTCATGGCAATATGTGGACAGCGATGAGGTTTACACATAACGGCAACAACTGCAATCTGCGAAAAAGATTGTGTCATAAGTTAAACAGTATCATTCAATGACTTGAAAAATAGTGAAACAATTAAAAATAATCATTTCAAACAAAAAATATTTTTTAACAATAAACACCTCATTACCGTTTCTAGGTGTCTGAGAGGCATTTGTCCCCCAATGGAATTTGTAATCATTAACAACATGAATTTTTTATTTATCTATGGGTTCAAGGATTTTTTTTTTTAAATATCTAAATCATGAAATTATAAGTTGTCCTGATCTGCATCTGTAAGAGAACTTAAGCTTAGACAATATGAAATTAAGAATTTAAAATAAAAATATGTGAAAGTTTACAAAAGTCTACAAAGATGGGATTAATAAAATCGGACATTTCATTCTTAATGACCAAATACTTTAAGTGTCAACATAATTGATAGAAAACAATTCTTATCATACAATTTTTCACTTTTACTTTAATTTACCGAAAAATAAGAATTATGTTTCCTATTAATTTTCAAGTGGGTTTTAAATGTTTTCTGTGTCTTAAAAAAACTCTGAGACAAATTATCAAATATGAAATGAAAGATAAATTATTTCAATGAAATCCAACCACAAGCAACATACTTACACCACTAGCTGTGCGGACAGGCTTAGCCTTCAATTTAGGAACAAGGACCTATTGGATGAGAAAAAAATAAAATAAAATGCTTATTATATAAAAAAATATTTCATTCAAATATTCAGGATAAATTTTTTAAATTCAATAGCAAATTATACTAAAAATCATGTTGTGAAATAAAGAAATGTGTTAAGTGCACACAAAATTTGTGTGTGTGTGTGTGTGTATCGGCATACTAACCCATGCAGGTTTAGCCGGTTCAACCACTGAACACACATGAGTCAGTGTTGAGTCTCACAGGAATTTCAACTTCACAAGCGGTCCCCAGAAGCGTGTATAGATGCCTGTCTAGCCAAAGACTAAGGGTACATCAACCCAGTAGTTTAACTATGCTCCCAGACAGTAACCTCGGTATTTCCCGCCCACAAAATTAAGTCTATAAAATCTTTCAAACTCCACATGGAATAAATATACTTTTATCATCTTTAAAGAAAAAAACATTTTTTTTTTTACTACGGATGGAGCTAAAGATATAATATTAATACAATTTATTTACAGGCAGCAAGGTGGAGCATTGGTAAAAACTCAGACTATGGAATTGTAATATGCGAGTTCAAATCCCAGTCAAAACCATTGTATCTACCTTTAGCTGTCTCAGGGATGAGGCTCGTTAACTAGGGAGATTTCTCATCTAGGTGAAGGACAACACTGATTTCAAAAGCTCAAAAAAGGTCCTCCAGTTTGTGGGTTGAGCATAGGGCTAGCGACTCTTTCTCGTTAAAAACAAGTATTCTATGGAAACAGCAAATATAAATTTGCTGCCCATCGCAGTATGTAAAAGTTAATGAACAATTTATTTACACATCCATAGTAAAGAAATCACTTTTCTCTTGCCATGAAAACTGAACTGAGTCAAGCTTTACGGTTGAGACACTAGTGTTTTTTGGTAAAAGCTATTTAATGTTTCTTTTTGAACTCAGTATGCAAAACATGCTGGTTCTAATTTCAAACTTCAAACGAGGCAATTACATATGTCTCATTTCAGGTCCATTACAAAGTAATCATAATAATGAATATTCAAATAAACCTTTGGAATGTTGTGCCACTGTTCCGCTACAAATTATTTTATTCAATGATGTCTCCTTTACAAAGATGAAAGGTTGGTAAAGAAAATAATTGATTTACCTTTTTGTATTGTTGGGGTACAGCAGCAATAATATCCACTAATCTTGGTTGACTAGCAAGGCCATATTTACTGGCAGATTTTCCTTTTATACTAAAAATAAAATAAAAGAGACATTATTAAGTTCTAAATTCTTGAGAAAAGGTACTTTCACAAATCCAACAAAACCACAAAATTTATGCAAATAGTTACAAGAAAATGTTTACAAATTGATATACTTAGACAAGATTCTAAATAGCTTAATGCAACAAATAAAGATGAACAGAAACTTATAAGGGAGAAAAGAAAGGATTTAAAAATGACTTTCTAGAAATATAAATAGTTTAAAAAGAAAAGTGGAATCTTTTTTTTTAGATTATTGTTATTCCATTGATATTCTTATAAACTTTTGGCATCCATGTTTGTCCCTTCTAAGGAGGATATATGTTTTATTCTAAGGGTTTTAAAAAGGTGTTAATGCAATTATGGCTGCAAACTTCATTCAAAACATTTATAGGAATGATGGAATGAATGAACAAGTTGTTCAAAATGGTTTTCTAATATCCAAACATTAAAAAACAATCAGCACTTTGAAAACTGGAAAACCATTTCCAATTAGCAAAGTGATGATTTTACTTTATACAACAAATCAACACAAATAAATCTTACAATTCTTAAAAGAAATAAGACTTTTAAAAAAAATTTAAACTTTTTCTTCCCTAATTGAATTTCACTTTTAACCAATTTATATCAAAATCTTTACAAAAGAAAATTCTCTCCTTACAAATCTTTAAACAAATCAAAAAATGCTTGATTAAAATAACAATCCTCGGCATTAAATGACTCAAAAGGTTGACATGTAAAAGAAATCAAATAAAACTTAACCTGTTTAAATTGACGTCCCTCTTTTGAAGATGTGCTTGAATCAATTGATTGATGATGTCACTAACTGCCAAAACCATTAATTCTTCATGAGAACCTAGAAAATATTTCAGAAGATTTTTTTTAATAACCTTTGGATCTTGACTTAGCAAAATTACCAACTAGTCGATCACAGCCATTCTATTACAGGACCATATTAAGCCAGAAATATCGGTGTATTTTCTTTTGCCTTAGTTTGCCATTTATAATCTCTTTAAGGCCCAAAGGATTAGGATAATTAATCAAGGTTTTTATGCACATTTAGTTACTTAAAGCCATTTTCTAAACATACATATTTTGTTCTAAAATAAATATTCAAAAAACAAATGACATATTATAAAATACAAATATTTTCAATAATTAAAAAAAAAGAATTCTTTTTCATTTATTTTCAGATATGAATTTAAATTGTTTTTTATTTCTTTCAAATTTAGAGTTTAGCCTCAAAGAAATATTTGACTTTACTAGAATTTAGCCTTAATCGATTAGGCAACAAATTGATATAAGGCATTACAGAAATAAATAACTTTATTTAGAGTAAAGCTATTAGGAAGCTAATAAGTAATGGTATTAAGAGGTGGCAAGAAGTTGGTGCATTGGTAAAAGCTTGGACTATGGAATCATATTACGCAAGTTCAAATCCTAGTCAAAGCCATTGCAAAGCTACCACAACCTTTAACGGCCTCAGGCAGATGGGACTTGCTAACTTGGAAGAGTATCTTATCTAGGTAAAGGGCAATACTGATTAATAAAGCTCTGCTTCCTCTGCTGCCAGTCGTCGCGGGTTTGACGTTGGGGGCTTAGAGGGTGTCTATCTGATGTGCAACAGATACTAAACCAACAAATAATAGCTGCACAAACGAGTTGGGCACCAAGGTGGAATACTGAAGCCCATAGTCAAGCCTGACTGACTGTGATTAGATTAGGAAGCTACAATTCTAGACTTTAACCAAAAACTTTTTCAACTAAATTCTAATTCCCATTCACATTCTGCATAATTTGGAGTGTTTGTCCATTTTGTAAACACTAAAAAATATTTCTATATATTTTTTTTAATTTAATAGTATATTTTAAAAGTTTGTTCAATAAAGAAACTAAGCAACTTAAAAAGAAAATCGTGTGTTATAAACATTTTATTCGGGCTTTAGTGATAATGAGTAAAAAAAAAAAAATTGAACAAATATGTACTGACTGCGACTTCTTGCAATGTTTTCTAAACTCACAGGTGGTGGTTTTGGTGTGGTGTGTGTGTGGTGGGGTGTGAGCCAGTCAGTCGGCAGTCACTCCAGTCCACACTCTTCTTCAGAAGACTAAAGGAATTTACTCAAGTCTCAACAGACTTTTTCTCCATAAGGATCTTGATTATTAATTGCCTCATTATTGCCAATAAATATTATTTTTCATAGAAAATTATTTAATCTTTTTGAAAATAGTTTCAGGCCTATTTCTTTGCCTTGTTATGACTCAGTGAAAAGTAAAATTGAATTTCATTTTAACATTGGTTTCTCGAAGGTGTTACAAAGACATTTCATCCTCTCATAATTTCATTACTAGACTATTAATCACTAGATATTTAATTTAATACCAAATTTAGGGTTAGAGTTGATTTTTGTATCCTTAGTAGGGTTTAACATTAAAAAAAACAAACCCTACACTGTTAATTTTTATCAAAGAAAGATAATATACACACACCCACCTACCAAATACAATGAGAATTTAATAACTATTAATTTATTAATCACTCTCTCCACCTCAGTCCCAATTCGCTTGTTACGATAAAGAATAACTTTTAAAGTAAAGAATTTTTAATTGCGTCGTGGTTTTATCACTTGTTTTTCTTTTGAAATTATTTAGAAAACATCGAAGCTTTATTCCCCAATAACAACTCAAAAGTCTGATTTGAAGTTCAGAATTATTCTAAAACTAAAGATTAAAAAATATTTAATTAAACATAAAAAAGAGGAAAAAAAACTTTAAACATCTTTTCTTTCTCAATCGAAGTTGAATTTGACATGTGGCCACGTGAATGTTAAAAATGAATGTCTAAATGAATAAAACAATTCATAACCTGAAAAAAAGTTCGATTTAGTTTAATCTCTTCAGTTTGAAAATTTATAAAAAATGTTTGCTATTTTATTTACCTTTTACGGTTCTTTTTTGTCCCATTTTGACTGAAAGATTTTTTATTTCAAATATTTTCTCCTTTTTTTTTTGATTCAACAATTTCTTATAATGGAGCCACAGTTTCGTAATTATTATTTCCAATTTAGGAATTTATTTTAATTTCGACAATTTTATAATCAAGTATGATTTTTTTTACTTATTAGTTATTCTATTTGTTATTTTTTTTTTTTTTTGATAAATGGAAAAGCATAAACTTATTTAATAAAAATTAAAGAAACCATCAAACATGATATTTTTAATTTGGAGGAAAATAAAACTAATTAAAAATGATTTTACTTATTTATTTAATTTTTTAATGCTTCCCAATTAAGAAACAAAAATAATTTGCTTAAGAATTAGGCTTTCTTCCGCTAATTTTTTAAATAAAATCTTTATTTAACATTTGCAACTAAATGTATTTAATTTTTACAACGATAAAATTAAAGATTGTGAAAATAAATATTATTAACCATTTTTCATTTTTTTTAAATTTGTAACAATACAAAACAGTCATAAATTGTAATTTCTGATTTTGTTTTGCTCTTCTAATTTTACGAAAGTGTGGCTATAAATTTCAATAATCGTTGTTGCTGAACGATGTTCGCTTTTGAAGAGTTGGTTTCATTTTGTTTTATAAATTTCCGAGAAAAAACAAAAAAACAGTAAAGGATTAAATCGAAAGATCGAGAATTCAAACATCCTTACTGAGTGGAAATTAGAAAAAAAATCTTTACGTGTTTTTTGTGGAATTTTAAGCTCCAGACGTATTGAAATTCATCAAAGGTATCATTTAAATAAGCGACTCTGAATAGAGCAAAAAGCAAGCAACAAGACAAGTCGACAGCAATTAAGAAAACAACTCATACACTACCTCTTGATTAAGGAGTGACGACCGACCGACCCGTGGCGAAGATGTATTGCTTACAGTGGCTCATACCTGTTCTTCTAATTCCCAAACCATTAAACCCGGCTTTTATATATAACCATGCAATGTTCATGGTTCTCTACCTGACCAGTTTTTTCTTAGAGAGAAAACCCTGCACCATTTGCAGTGTTGTCTTTCTCGCTGCAGTCTTCCTAATATGTTACAGCTGTGTTGGCAATTGTCTTTTTTGGCATTGCCCGACAGATGATTGTCAAGGGGTAGGTTGTTCCGAACATTAACAAAAACAAAATAGAAAAAGAAAACAAACAAAAAACACTGACACAAATGCCCCCCTCTTAAAAAATATTTTCTTTTTTTTAATTTCCTCTAAAAAACTTTACCCACAAAAAAAAAACACAACAAAAAACAAATTAACGTGTGTTTTATTTTCTTCTCCGATAAAAAAAACCCTGAATAATTGGTTGGTGGATGTGTGTGGTGTCGTGTGTGAGGACTGATTGGCTAATGGATAACAGTTTAAGTGATGTTTATGTTTGTATCCCCGGATTTCTACAGACATTTATTTCCATCCGTTTTCTTTTTAATTAATTGATTAATAAGCAACTGAAAAAATCCTTTTTGTGTTTGTGTGTAAAAATCGCGTTTACTTCCAAAATAATACATGGCACTTTTTAATAATTGGTCACTTAAACTTGATCGAAGAAAAAAAAACCCAGAAAGAACATGAAAAAAAGAAAAAGACATCTCTGAACATTTTGGTCTTAAATTTTTTTTATTTTTTTAAAAAAGAAAACCTGCAAAATAGAATGATGATGACGTGGACCATGAAACAAAACAAGTAATAATAACTACGATTATTTATAAAGACTATGAAGATCTCTTAAAAAGGATTTATTTTATTACAGACACGCACGCGTACGACGACGAGTGAAATGTTTGTAACAAGATAACGTGCATAAATTTTATTACAATACATTAAAAAAAACAACAATGTGTTAAAAAGATTTGATTAATTTTGGAGATGTTGATTTGTTCAACTATTATTTAGGGTTATTTTACCGAAACTCATTTTACCATCTGTATATGTTGTTTAATTTGTGGTCACTAGTGGTGTGTGTGTGGGGTGTCTCTGTCCTGTCATCATAAATGCTTTTTTTTTTTTTCGCTCTAAATCCCTTGAATAGGGTTTTAACTCCTTACGTACTGTGAATTAAAAAAGAAAAAAGTTTTGTAAAAATGTGAAATTAACCCACTTAATGTTCCTCTATTTACATTAATCCTTTCGACCCTGAAGGGCCGATATATCCGCCTTAGTAACCAAAGGCAAAAAAGACACACTGACATTTTAACCCTAATATAGTTCTTTAATAGAACAGCTCTGAGTGACCACTTATAATTTGCCAAGTCAGGTTCCAAAGGTGGAGGTTGAAATATCGTTGTTTATGTGTGTGTGTTGGCTTAAGTGGCCAGGGCCGATATATCGTTTTTTTTAGGGTTTAAAGGGTTAAAAATTAATTTTGATGAATAAAAAACGTTATTACAAGTTAAGGCTTGTTAACAAACTTAAGCTTTCTTCTTACTAAGCAAGAAGCGAGCTTGAATTTGCTTAATATTTTTTCTAATTCGTTAATTGTGAGTAAATGTCATATTTTCTTTTTAATGAATAAGGCTTATTGACAAGTATAACAATTATTTTTTTCTTTATTTTGATAAGTAAATAACTTTTGAATGGCGAAAAAAAAGTTTTCCCACCTCGACCACGAATTTCAATTATTTGCATTGACTTTCAATGACAATGTAACAAGTTGTTACAGTAACAACCATAACCCTTTCAACCCTAATGGGCCGATATACCGGCCTTAGTAAAAAAAAAAAAAAAAAAGCAAAGATAGACACACTGACATTTAAATCATATGTTTTTTCTGATAGAACGGTTCTGAGTGACTACTTGGTAATATTACTAAAGTCAGGGTTCGAAGGTGTAAGTTGAAATATTGTGTGTGTGTCTTCTTTTGCCTTAAGTCGTCAGGGCCGATATATCGGTTCTTAAGAGTTTAAATGTTTAAACAAATTTAGACAGATTTTTGTTATTTTTTTTATCGTTGGCTTCTAAATCCCAAGATTTTATGTTTATTGTTTAAGTATGACTGATTTATTTTTTTAATCTTCGTGTGATTTTTTTTTTTGCTATGACTGGGACTGTTCTGTTCACAAAACTAAGAAATTTCTGCTTGTATTTTTTTAAAATCTATTTATGAGTTTATTTATTGCTTTTTTTGAAAAAATTGTTTTGTGATGCTACTACCAGTAACAACATATTTCTATGTTTCGTGGTGAAGAAGTGAAAAGTGTGTACACACAGGGAGGGTAACCCTAACCCACCCACAGTGTTAGTGCAACAACTGCAACCGCAAGATCTTTTTGCAATCCAACTAGTAGCCTACTTGTCGTGAAGTTGGTTCGAATTCCACTTGGTTCGAATTCCATTTTTGAATGATTGTTACGCACACGCACCCTCACTTTCAAGTTCAGTTGCTACCCTTAAGAAATATAATACGGAGCAAACAGAACCCAACAATCATTATTAACAATTTCAAATAAAGATATTTAAGATTCTTATTGGCATTATTAACCTAAAAGTTGATATGCCGCTATACAAAACAAAAAAACCCAAACATTTCTTTCATTCTATCATAAAACGGCGAAAATAATTCAGTAAATTTTAACTTTCGGGACGGTAAACGAAAAAATTTTTTTTTTTTTTTTAATTTTGTTGTGCCGAAGGATTTTGGACAAAAATCAACCCTAAACAATAAAAACCTTAAAAGACAGTGTTTAGTGTTATAACTGTGGACTGTGCTCTAAGATAACATTGATCATGTGGTGTTGTCTGTGTGTGTGTGTGTGTGTGTGTGTGTGGTGTTATGTGTGAGTAATCGTTTGAAACCGCCCTGAAAGTAAAAGAAATACCAATAATTCGCCTTTTTTCTTAATCATCCATTATTAAGCCCTCTCTTTCTCTCTCTCCCTCTCTCTCCCTAATGATAAAATGACTTTAACAATAAATTGATATGTTATTTTATTCTCGTTAATTTTGGGTTCATGCTTTTCCAAAATAATAAGAAAGGTATTAAATGCACTTTGGGGCATTTTGGTACTGGTTACACTTACACTACACTACTTGTAAACTGCACAAAACAACACACAAGACAACTGCAACTCAACTTACCACGACCTGTTAAGAAATAACTTTTAACTTATTTGTTTTTGGCATTGTAACCGTAGAGGTTGATATGCCATTAAACAAACAAATTTCTAGAGATGATTTTAAAAAAAATGAATTGTTTTAGCATCTCTATGAATTCCATTAACACATGTTCTACTAGAGAAAGAGAGAGAAAGAGATGAGATATCGGTTGTTGTTGGTTACCGTTTTTTCCTTGTCATTCTTTTTACTCTAAAATGTAAATAAATATCAAATGAATAATAGTCTTCCTTCCTTATTGATATAAATGAAGAAGCATATCCTCCTAAGAAAATAAACCGTTTCTTTTTTTTTTCTTCATGTAAAAAAAAAAGTGTAAAACAAATCATTTTTGCTTTTGATTTGATTCTTTTGAAGTATTTTTTCCTTTATTTTTATTTTTTGTTCAATCATACCAGAAAACAAAAAAGCATTTAAAAAAAAAATGCTTCTAATTTGAAATTTCCGTTTGTGGGGAAAATTAAAACAAATCCACTTTTTGTTCAGGAACTTTTTTTTAGAAATGAAATTTTCTCATTACTTGAAAAAAAGATTTGAAATTTATTTTATTCTGGGAAAATATTTGTTTAATTAAAAAAATAGCCTGAAAAAAATGATCAGAAAAAATAATTGTCTGCTCAAAATTTATGATTCTTTATTGTAACTTAACTACTTGTGTTTGTGTACTCTTAACATTAATAATACCATTTTTTTTTTTTTTTTTTTAGAAAAATAATACTAAATTTATGTTCAAGATGAAATTTTGTTCATTTTTAGCAATTCTTGACGCTAATAAAGTTTAATTTGTTATGGTTTTACAAGAAATAATCTGTTTGTGCTTTCTGCCAGGCTTGCCAGTTGATTTCAGGCAAAACTTTCATTAATATAAATTAATGAAAAATAGCTATTTTTAGCCACTTATGAAAAAAATCATTTTTTTAAAGAAGATAAAAAAATTAGTTTAAATGTATGAAGAACACTCCCTTAACTCCAACTGCAATGACATGTTATGAAGTTAAAGTTTTGATGAATAAATGGTTTTTCATATTAAAATAATTGTACTAAAAGAGATCCAAGACTTGAGGCACTTTTAATTTTTTTGTGTAGTTGCCACCAGGGCTGTGATTAGAGCCTCTCTAGGGGCCACGAGGCTCCTCGGCTACACAGATCTTTTCTAATGCAAAAAATTACCAAATTAATTAGTTATTAGATTAACTAGAAAATTACCACACTTGAAATTATGTTGAAGAGGTGCAACTAGCTTTTGTAGGGTAAAGGGGTCACAAAGCAAATTCTGTGTCAGGGCCGCTAAGTGGCTAAGCTGGCAACATAAGGCAAAAGAATACACACTGATATTTTGGCTATAACATGTTTCTCTAATATAAGAACTCTGATGGCTACTTGGTAATTTTGATATGTCGGGGTTCAAAGGAAAAACAAAACTTAAGTATTTTCAATTTTGCATTATAACATTTGTTAGCATAGAATCAGTTTAAATAAATGCAATACAATAAGTCACATTTAAATAAATTTAATAAAGTTTTATTATTTTATATTAGTTTAAATTGTTTTGGTGGGATTGCAATAAACCACAACAGAAATTCATACTCTAACAAAATCTCAATAATAATACAGGATGTCCAAAAAGTTACTGTGCACTATGGGTTTATAGAAAATTAAATAAACTAATAAACAGTAAATTTTATTAAATATTTAGACAATAGAATTTTTACCTATAAAAGGTATTTATATACAGTATGTCAGATTAAAGAAAATGTCCTCCATTAAACATTTTCTACTGCACAGTAACTTTTCTGACAGCTTGTAATAAAAATAAAAACTGATGTGAAATTATGAACTGTATTTTTTATTGTGTGAATATACTGTGTGTGTGTGTGTATGTGTGTGTGTTGTTAGTTTGTAATTATAATAACTTTTTGAAATAGTAAAAATAAAAAAAGATTATATTCAAAAATACATAAATTTTCAGCAGACAATGACACAATTGACTATTTCTATTTCAATTCTGAATCACACTCCTCTAGACTTTTCATTATAAAACATCAATTTTTTCCAACATAAATAAACATTCAAAATTAAAATGAATTCTAATCTTACAGTATTTATTTAGTATTTAAATAACTTTTTATTATGGATGAGTTTTACAAACTTACATTTTCATTCAATTTTCAAAACCACTCTTATATTTGAATGATTTGAGTTGGTTGGAAAAGCAACATTGCAGTTTGAAGGAAAAAATAGCCTTGACTCCATTTTCCCATAAACAGAACATTTTCTCAAATCACCATTTTTATCTTATGGAAACAATAAGCAGAATATAAACCTTATTTATTTATTTTAAACAAATACAGTACTTTTTTTTTTTTTTTTTAATTAAGTAGATTTTTTTAAACAAAAGAATCGTTTACAAGCAATATTTTTTTTAAAAAATTGTTTTCTAGTTTAAAATTATTAAAAAAAAGTTTTATATTGTTTATTTATGAAAAAGAAGTTAAAACTGAAAATAAAATTTTAAAAAGATAATCACGTTTAAATTAAAGAAAAACAATTTTTGAAAAATTATTTTTTAAATTAAAGAAAAAAAAAGTTTGTTTTTTTAAATTGTTTTCTTTTTTAAAATAAAATTTTATTTTCTAAAAAGAAATTCTACTTATTTAACCCTTTTGACCCTAAAGGACCGATATATCAGCCTTAGTAATCAAAGGCTAAAAAAGACACGCTGACATTTCGACCCTAATATGTTTTTTTTAATAAAATGGGTCTGAGTGACTACTTGGTAATATTGTTTCATTAGGCTCCAAAGGTGGAGGCTGAAATAATGTTGGGTGTGTATCTTTTTTGCCTTAAATCGTCAGGGCAGATATATCGGTTCTTTAGGATTCAAAGGATTAAAACTTACCTTCGCAAATGGCGATATTGTTTCCTTAATAACATTAAAACGGTGATTAGAGAAAATGTTCTGTTTATGTAAAAAAGAAGTCAAGGCTGTTTTTTTCCCTACAAACTGCAATTTTACAATTGCAAATATATAAAATAGTTAAAACTCTATTTGTAAGTGTGAAGTTTATCAAATCCTTTATTTGTTTGGTTAAAAACCCAATCATATCTATAAAAACAAAAAAAAACCTGTATTCCTTAATTTACCATTTCAATATTTCTACTCACTGTCTATACTGTCACTACACACTACTTTGTTTATCTTAAGGGTTGAGATCTACCCTGCAAATTGTCAACTATTTTAAATTTGAAATTAATAGAAATTTCGCACTAATATTTATGCTTTAGCATAAGAAGGTGAACAATGGTTAAAGGGAAATAACTCATAAATGTGATTAATTGACTTTAAGGAATTGGGAAATATTTATTAATACTTTCAAAATCACAGTTGGAAAAAGTTTTCCCCATTTTTGTGTAATTCTAAAGTATTAAATCTTCAGACTTGTTGTGATTTCTTTTTCTTTCATTATTTTTTACAAAGGAAATCAGGTTTTAAAGGTTCAGAATAGTGTTACTGTTTCAATGAGTGCAATTAATTCAAAGTTACTAACATTTAAATTTTGAGTTGTAATAATGTTTCTATTTTATTAATATTATATATAATATTATATATAATATCATATAATGCTGCTCAACAAGTAAATATAAAATTATATAATTCTATTAACAGAAGAAAAGGGAGTGAAAACTAAAAAGATAATCCAAATAATTCCTCTTCAACAAGTGAATCTTGTAGTAAAGATATAAAATAGATGGGATATATATTTATTTTTAATTTATTTTATTTTTTTTAATCCAACTAAAGTTAGAGGCCAAATCATGTAAAAGATTTGTTAGTGGATTTTGATGGAATTTTTACCAATTCATCAACAAATGTGAAAATTATTTTGATTCAATCAATTTTCAATTTTGATGACAATTATTTTTTTTTTTCTAAATTTCATTTTTGTTGCTTGTTTTTTTCACTCATTAATTTTTTTCCCTTTTGTCTTTGTTCTTCTTCGTAAAATGTTAAAAGTTAAAAACATGTCTTTTATATTTTTTTTAAAACCAAATTTTGAGATAATAAATAATTCACCATTTTTGTACATGTATATTTTGTGCAAAAGAAAAAAAAAATGAACAAAACTTATTTGCTATTTTTTTTTCTTTTTCTTTTTTTTCTCTTTTTTCTTCTTTTTCTCTTACCATTGACATGGAAGGTATGTAGATAATCAACACATCCACATATACACTAGTTTCTCTATTGGATGAGTTTCTTTTCACTTTCCTCATAGATTCGGGGAGAATGACTTGGGACAGTGGATAGGCTGTCAGACTTCATAATCGCAGTTCAAATCCCAGTCCATACATGTATGTTCATATTTGGGCTAATACCCTTGGGAAACGTATGAATTACCATATTACATCCAGTTATGAGTTAAATAGTTTACTTTGTTTTAGTCAGAAAACTTGAGAGTATGTGTGTTAGCATACTGACCTCTACAGCTTAACCCGGCTCAACCATTGAACACATACAATTCAGTGTTGAGTCTCATGAGAATTTGAACTTCACAAGCGGACCCCATCCGTATGTATAGATGGCTGTGACCAAAGACTAACGGTTCATCTACCCAGTAGTTTAACTGCACCCTCAGACACTGACTTATGTTGTTTTTTTTTTTTGCTTCTGCACAAGATAAAGTACCTGTTACTCTTAAATGGTCACCCAACTACCAACTTTCCAGGCTGAATGTTACTTATTTTCAATGATCTCGCACAAACTGGTGTTTCCAATGAGACTTAATTGTTTTGTCAGATGATGTATCAAGGGACGAAAACTCTTGAGAAAGAGAACCAATAGGGATGTTTATCAGCATGGAAGCTGGGAAGAATAATGAATTAAAAATTGAAATTCTTTCTTGAGATATATATGTGTGTGTGTGTATATATATATATATATATATAAAGTGGTATCTCTCACACACAATGAGAGCGATGCCGTTTTGAGCTTAGACTCCTCGTAGGGTCACCCATGGCGATAAACAGAGAATTATACAGATAAAGAACAATAGTCTAAATAATGAGAACAATAGTCTAAATAACGCTTGTTAATGAATTTATCATACCTCATCTCAAGGATTCCGAAAAATCAAAATTGAAAGTTAAAACAAAATTGCAAAAATGTAAATCTGTAAAATGACTTAAAAAAATTCATTTTGATTTGTTTTAATTATTCAATATTTTTGGTTTTTATTCGTCAAAAAAAATTTTTTTAGTTTATTGAAAAAAAAATATGAAAAAAAATTAAATTCTTTATTGTTCGTATGTTTTTCTTTTTTAGACTGAAAAAAAATCATTTTATTTCTTTACATTAATAGGTTTGATATTTAGTTGTCAAAAATCAAATTTATTGTGTATAAACAACAATTATAAAGATGAGGACAATAGTTTGCAAAAATGGATAAGAAACATCTTAAAGGATTATAAAAATTGGAAAAATATACTTTAGGGGAAAAAAGATTTTGTTTTTTAAAGTGAAAACATTATGATAGGACAACGTTCAACACTTTCAGAAATTCCTGAGTGATTAAATGTCTTGGAGTGATAATTGTCTACTTGATAAAAAACGTGATTAAAAGTCTTAACAGCAGCCATCTTAGATTTCTATATAATGCTAATGCCCAAAATTGCAGGAAATCAGAAAATGTCAAAATGAATTGATCAAACTGATTTAATTATCGATCTATATCTGAAGAGAATACCAATGGTGTTGTTGGATTAATTTATTTATTTCAATTTAAATGCCAGAATGTTGGTTAGTTTTGTCTTGAAATCCGACCATTTAAAATTCAGCATTTTTTTTTCTCTATGGCAATATCTAATGCAAAGCCATCAATGATGGTTTTATTAAACTTTATGCTGTTATTAGGAAATTCTCACAAATGTACAACATCTGTGCTTGGTAAAAACGATGGTGTTCAGAGAAGTATTGCTGTTTATTTGCATATTTTTCCCCACAAACCTAAGTGTAGATCACAGAATGAAAAATCTAGATTGTTATAGACCTTTGAGTCCATGGTCTATACTTTTATCTAATAATAAATAATATATATTTCTAATTTTGCTTAGTTTTCTAAATAAATATGACAGTTTCATAAATGTAGTAATACTACGTATTTTCATCAATATCCTTTTTTCTGTTATAAGAGTTTCCAACCATCTCACAGTTACAATGTATTTTTCTTAAATAAAAATATTCGTTCGCAATCTATGCAAAAAGTTCTTATAACTTTATGAAAAATGAAATCTTTCGTTTTAATCATAAAAACTTTCACAATAATCTTGTAAGGGAAATAACTTGTTAACAATTATTCCAGAGTTCTTCCCCCTGATTTCATAAAAAAAAAAGAAAACATAAAAAGTTATAAATGTTTGCTCCTCCCCGAAGCGTCGAAGCGAAAGGATTTCTCTTAAGGACAATTGCTAATTCATTCCTTGAATTTATTTGTATGTATAAATTCATGCTATGAAGATTGAAAACGGAAACCCTCTGATTGAAGAACAAGTTTAAAGCCAGTGAGTGAGTCGAATGAGTAAGTGTCAGAATCTGAACCAAATTGCTCCTCCTCCTGTTTGTTCACTTTCATTGGACTAAATCAAGACCTTAGGCGTTGACTAAATACCCTTGGAAAAAGACTGAATCCTCACGTTCCCTCCACCGAATGGATTCCTCTCTTTGCCGCTTTAAAGATAACGCATGTACAAAAAAAAAAGAATCTTCAAGAAAAACTGAATTTTCAATTATAGTTTTTGAGAGATGAGGCTTCGAAATTTAGGAATTAACTTTATTATTTGGACTTTTGCCCTCAAAGTAGTTTTTTTAGAAGCATAAAAAAAAACCATACTAAAAGGACAAAAGTCCGAATGATTCCATTTTAATCTTATAAGATAAAAAGAGATTTTAGTTGACTCATTTGTTCCTGCTAGCGATATATCGGTGTACGGTGCGGTGCGGTGTGTGTCACGCACACGCATGGTCGGGGTCCACTAACTGGTCTAGCCAGGGCCTGTGTCAAGACCACAAGTGTGTCCAGCCAGGCTCCAGCCCAGCCAAGGTTGAATATCCAAATCAAAATTGGATTAATACAAGTTAAAACTCAACATTTTATTTCAAACTGTTGATAAGGGTCGATTTTTGTTTTGTTTGTTTTTTTGTAGTCGTCGTTGTCACAATCAGAGACGGGGGAACGTACGTAGGTAACGGTGGTGGTGGGTGCTGTGTGTAGTTTAGTGTGCATTCTAAAATATTTTTAAATTCTATTCAATTTAAATAAGAATATAATTAAAATGAATGAAAAAAGTCAATTATCTTCTATTTTGAAGATTATTTAGAATTGTTGCCAAACAATCAAGTTTGAGCTTGAACAACGAACAACAAACAGGTCAAAGGCCACGAACAGAGGTTGTATTGAAGCAGCTTTAACGTTGCCAACCAGTTTTTTTTTTTCACTTAGCAACAAGGTTTTAACACCTGTATTTTGGGTTCATTTAGTGCAGATTAATTTTAAAGAAATTATTTATTAAAAAAAAGAGGTTTTGAGCGTTTTGTTACATTTGAAACAATTTTTTATTAAAAAAACTTATTATTTCATGCCGACACAAGTAAGTACTACAACCAATGATTGTGGTGGTTGTTCTGTTGTCAACCAACAACCACCACAACAGTGACCAACAACCCCATGTACACAGAAAAAAAAACATTGAAATTTGTTAAACCTCGTTTCCGTTTCATTTTATTGTTTTGTTAAATTTTACTGCATTCCTCAAATATTGTTTTAATGTTTATTCGTTCATTCAACTCCTTCAACTCAACTTCTTTATTGCACATTAAGAAGCATCAATAATCGGCAATAATGTCGATAGGGGTTGATTTTAAAAAGCAACTTTCGTCGGATAAAATTGAACGATGTGAGAAAGAACTTAGGGTGAGTGAAAAAAAACTCTTCTTTTTTTTTGTTTATTGTCTAAATATTAAAAGATTTTTGCGGCAGCCAGCTGCCAGCAGTCCTACCCCAGTGAACATTCAGATGTTGGGAAGGAATATTTTAAGATAAAGAATTATATTACAGGTCGGATCGGACCCTGTCTGTTTCTGCTGCTGACCTGTTGAGTGTTGTACTGTTGCATGTAATGTCCGCCACCGCCGCTACTTATCGGCTACGGTTTTCAATAGATGTGAGAGATATTTCCCAACGGACTATTTTAAATTTAATTCTTTCGGGGTTTTTTGGTAAAAAAAAGAAAAAGAAAAAATACTTAACGGCTACTAAGAAAAAAAAATGGTATAGCACTATTCACAGACGCCACCAGTCACTGCTTCATTAAATAAGGTGAATTATGTCCTGTCTGCTCAGTGATTGATTAGGTTCAGGTTACCCACTGTATATAATGAGATGTTCCAATCCTTATGATCATACCCAGTAGGTATTAGAGCTTCATTAATGCAACAGCAATCCTAGTCGTTATCTTATTGTTTCTTCTTATTTATTTTACAGAACAAAGATGAAAGGATTGTAAATTTGGAGACAGAAAATGCAATGTTACGACTTCGTATTGCCCAACTTATGCGAAGTCAACAGGTTACCTGTGATGGTGCCACAATTGCACGACTTCGTTACCAAGAACACATAAATTCTTTGGCCCAGAAATCAAAGCAGAAAATACAGGTGAGTGTTGGGGTGACACCCCAACTGCCTATAACTAATAGACTATTCCATGACACCACATCCAGGTACCAACTTTTGCTTTCAAGTCATTCTGCAGTGGAGACTCGATAATGATGGTCATAACACACTTTGTCCTTACAGTTGACTTCACATAAACATACATTTCCATTTTGGGGTACCTCCAGGGGAGCTATTAGTTTCCACTTGTCAAATTCAGAAAGTCCTAGACAAAAACTTTCAAAACCAGATTTTTCTTCAGACTAAAGCGCACAGATGCCACCATAATAATATACAATAAATAAATCCTGTTTTCATTCTATTTTCAGATCTTAGCCTGGCTAAAATGGAAAATTATTAACATACTTGTATGTTGGGATATATCAGACAGTCTTTTTCTCTTTCTCTCTATCTATCTGTTATGGCTTAGCCATACAAAAAAGACAGAAGACAGATGTAAGGTTTCAACTCGTGTATTTAGCATTGGTACAGAAAAGTAAGCATCATAGGTCATCGAGAGCATGAGCTATGCTCGGACTAACCACCCCACTTATGAATCAACCCTCCAGCGTTATATACAAAGTGGCAGAGTCCATTTAGAGGGGTGTTCCACCATAACACTATCTCTCTAGATGTATATGTTAGTACAAATCTCATTAAATAAAACCTTAATCTTCATTTTCAAGATCTTTCTTTATATTTTTTCTTGTTTGCAAACTAAATTTTTTGTTCAATAAATATAAAAAGGTATTTTTTGATCAGGTGTCATAATTAAAGAAGGAAAACATTTGAAAATCCAAATAAAAGAAATGCAATTATAGTAGAAAATGGAGTTGAAAGTAAAAAATTTAATGTTGGAATTAAACTATTAAAAAGTATTAAATTAGTTAAAAAAGAGATCACAACCGGTTTCTGCCCCAATTCTTCAGGCAATACTGGGGAATTTAGAAAAGAAGGGATTCAAAATATTGGTGGGCAAAGGTAATTAAAAGTTGTAGAAAGATCATAAAAGATTATATGTCAATATTTGTATTCTAATTATTATTCAAACAACCAAATATACAAATATTCAGTGCTGTGCTTAGTGGTCCTGACACAGAATGCGCCTTGTGGCCCTTTTTGGAAGAGAAAGGGCCTAAAATATTGGTGGGCAAAGGTAATTAAAAATTGTAAAAAGGTTATAAAAGATTATATAAGAAAAAAAAAGTTATTATGGGATGGATATAGAAAAAAAGTATTAAAAGCAAATAACATTCAGATCAAACAGACATTCTTTCTGTTCACAGAGAGAAGGTCTGTAAGTTTTAATCTATATTGCTTCTAATACCTTTAAATGATAGTTGAATTTTTTTGTTTTGGTATCCAAGTTTTGTATGGATTTTTCCTATTTTATCTGAGTTTTTCTAGCCTTGACAATCATCAGTGCTTGTCATTTCTGTCCTTTTCCATTATGAAAGTGTTTTCTGATGATTTGGGGGTTTATTATTTTTAGCTGTTTATTAATGATTTGTTCCCACTTGTTTTTTTCTGTGATTTTTTTTTCTTTGTGTGTGAAAATATGTTTAAGATTAAAAGCTTTATTGTCAAAGGTTATTTTATTGTGAGATTATAATTTTTTATTATTAATTATTGTTTTATATTGAATCAAGTCAGTGTTATAGCAACAGTTTTTACTGCCCGGGGCGGTCATAAAATTTGCGCCCCCACCCCTGACCACTGATAATCCGTTAACGTTCAAAATTCAAAAAAGCTCTAAAAATATTAGTTTTTATCGAACTACAATCAAGGATCTGATTATAATCAACCTAAAATATATATTTTCATTGGACTAATGATACAGTTAAAAAAATCCGTTTAAAAACAGTACAATATGCACATAAAACAAAACCATAATACTACTAAATTAAAAACTTTTTTTTTCAGATCTTTTTTTCTTTTAACTTTTTACTATTTTTTTTTTTCTATTGTCTATTTCAAAATGCCAACCCCTGGGGAGTGTGCCACCCGGGGCGGACCGCCCACTCCGACCCTCCCTTGCTATGCCACTGAATCAATTATTCTTCAAAGTCATTTGTGTTTTTCTTTCTTAAATTTTCTTCCAGGAACTCAAACAGAATGTTATTCAGACCAAAGAAGAAATGAGACAATTTGAACTGAAGGCCTATGAACAGCTACAACATGTTAGCCGTTCAGTGCACCAACAACTACAAACATCCAGATCAAACAACTCAAGTGTGTTAGGTAAATGGGGGAATTATTATTATTATTATTATTATTATTATCAGTGCCGTGCTTAGCCACCTTGCGGCCTTGACATAGAATGCGCCTTGCAGCCCCCTTTCACCTAAAAAAGCAAATTGCACGATCCCCAACATACTGGAGCCTTCCTTTAAACACCATATATACATACATATACAAATATATATATATACAGAGAAAGAGAGATAGATGGAAAGAGTGATGGATTGATAAGTGTATATTTCAAGTGTGATAATGATTTTCTAGTTAATTCTAACAATCAGTTTGATAATTTTTTGAATTACTAAATATCTGTGAAGCCAGGGAGCCTTGCGGCCCCTAGGGAGCTTCTGCCCCCCCCACATTTGAGGGGTCTGCAGGGGCCCACAGCACAGCCCTGATTATTATTATTATTATTGCTATTATAATGATAATAGCATGAATCCTTCTTATTATGGTTGAATAGATATTATTTTTATGAAATAAATAGTTAAAAATCCAATTTTATTTAAAATTTAATGAAAAAAAAATGCTTTTAGTATAAATAGCCTGAGGGGAACACAAATGATCATAAATTATCAACCCTTATCCAAAAAAAACAAGCACATTATTTTAGGCTGGGCCAAAAGTTGTTCATTCTTTTAAGTTTGGGTATTTTACCAAAAATTTTCTACATTTATTTGCTGGTTACAAAATACAACAAAATGTTTTAATTTAAAAAAAATTATTTTTTTATTTATCGGTAACTTTTAAATTCAATCTTTTCATACATATAACTCATTTAAAATTTGCTTTAACCAAAATATCAACTTCAAAAATAATACAAATTGATATAAAATAAGAGAAAGAATACAAACAACTATTCACTAACAAAACCATCAAAAATGCTATAACTACCTACGACTAACAATACTCAAAGCCCTACTCATATAAAAACAACAATCTTTCACTTTTGACAATAGCTATTGAATCGTGAATATATTTTTAGATACACACAAATAAAAATGCAGGAAAAACACGTGGGGAACAAATTATAAATAAACATCTAAGTTCACAATGAAAAAGCACACGTCTAAAAATAATTAACAACCACCCTGAAGAGGGTCCGATAAAACTGAAATGTTAAAAAATTAGGGGAATACATCTAAACTCTAGACCCCCAAAACAAAGAATCTTGGTCAGAAACACAAAAAGAAAAATTTTGAAAAAAAAGGATCAAAGTTTTCTTTAATGAAACTTGTATGTATAACGAAATTCTGTCATACTAAACTTGATACAAATAAAAATGAAATACTTCAAATACATTCATACCACAGTTTTACAGACAAAATGAGAGAAACATTGATCTAATGGTTCTTATTGTCTGAAACTTCTAGCAGATACATATACACAAGGCTGTGCTTAAGGCCCTCGCAGACCCTGCAATTGTGTGGAGTCACCAAGTTTCCTAGGGTCCGGAAAACTCCTTGGCTTCATAAATCTTTTGTAATGCAAAAAACTACCAGATTAATTAATTATTAGGATTAAATCCAAAATCATTATCTCACTTGAAATATACATCAATCAATCCATTTCTCTTTCTGTCTATCTCTCTCGGTTATTTTCTCTCTCTCTCTCTCTCTATATATATATATATATATAATTGTATATGTATAGTTTTTGACCGAAAGCTCAAGTATGTTGAGGAGGTGGAAGTTGCTTTTTTTAGTGTAAAGGAGCCGCAAAGGTGCATTCTGCATTAGGGCTGCTATATGGCCAAGCACGGCACTGCGTATATGCTACATTATGAGTTGTTATATCAACAATAACATTACAACGCGCCATTTTCCAACTTCTTTATCAACTTGAGTTTCTGTGCCATGGTTAACCCTTTCTTTCTTTCCACTGAGACTGTAGACAGCATGGTGAATGAATTTCTATCTTTGATATCAGAAATCAAGCACAGCACCCAAAAATATAGATCAAGGCAATATGCACATGCTGAAACAGTGATGTAAAGAAGGACAACTGACCACCAACTAAACGTTCAGTTTAGTAACTAATTGACTTTGTCCATAGTGCATGTGACTTTCAAATAAAATCAGAAGCTTTATAATTTGTCCCTAATCACCAAAATCCATTAAAGGGTGGTCCATAAAACTGAGCTATGAGTGTAACAGAATAAGAAAGAAATGAAATGAAGAGAAAAAGAAAACCTTGTCTTCCTTAAAATTTCTGATATTTGATTGGCCAAATCAAATTTAAATGCTTTACACTCATTGGCTAATTCAATTATTTCCTCCTCAACAGATTTTTTATTGCTGAAAATATAGATTGAAACTCAAATGTCATCACTGTTGTAATGGTGATGAGTTTGCAAGAGAAAATCAGGTTGCATCCATCAAAGCATTTCACAGATATATTTTGTTTATAGAGATTCCTACCAAAAGGTGAATTTAATCTATAAAATAAATAATGAATTTATTTAAAACTTAAATAAAGTCTAGAATTGTCTTGGTGACAAATAGACAAAGTTGATTTTAAAAGTAATGTCACCAATTTTACAAAGTTCATTGTTAAAAGTTGAGGAGCTGTACAAATGGGAGTGGTACCATTAAAGCATGCAAACTTTTGTGCTCCAGAATTCATTCATTCCTATCTGAGGTTATGGTTAAAAACACTTGAAAACGGCCTGAGGGACACTAGGCGTAGTAAAGAAATATCAAAAAACCTACTAAGATGAGGACAAAAGTCCAAATAATAAAGTTGATTCCTAAAACTACAGATCCTCATCTCAAAAAATAAAAAATAAACTATAATTGATTATCATTTTAAAGTTGAAATGGAAATTGGGAATGGTAAATGGTTTCCTTTTTTGTTTCACAAGAAAGCTTTTTGCAGCAAAACATTTCAATTCACTTCAAATTGTTAAAAGGATTAAAATTTCTTTTGTCTTTCATGAAACAAAAGTGTTTTTCAAAACTGGCTTCAAGCGGACCCTTAACATTTACTTTCATGAAACAAAAGTGTTTTTTAAAACTGGCTTCAAGCGGACCCTTAACATTTACTTTCATGAAACAAAAGTGTTTTTCAAAACTGGCTTCAAGTGGACCCTTAACATTTACTTTCATGAAACAAAAGTGTTTTTCAAAACTGGCTTCAAGCGGACCCTTAACATTTACTTTCATGAAACAAAAGTGT
>JAUZSX010290504.1:0-14253 GCA_034780655.1 Idiosepius hallami
GCGAAAGATATTAACAATTTACGAAAAAGTGAGTTTATTGGACATTGTAAACAGACAACATATTTTACAGTTTGTTTGTTTTTTTTGTTTTTTTTTGTTATAACATGAATTTCTCTCTCTCTACCCGTATTCTAAATGGTGTACTGTATACTCTATACTTACCTGTATACGGTTTTTAAGCTTTTTTGAAGGGGTGCCGCTACTTCGTGGATTTTCTCTCTCTCTCTACCCGTATTCTAAATGGTGTACTGTATACTTGGGGGGTATACTCTATACTTACCAGCATACGTTTTTTAAGCTTTTTTGAAGGGGTGCCGCTACTTCGTGGATTTTCAGTTTTCACGGATGGTCTCGGTCCCCATTAACCGCGATAACCGGGGTTTTAGTATCTTATACAAATCCAAGGTAGATAACTCATGTGAACTATTATACTAATAGTCAAGATTGAGTTACTGTCCTTAGATTCAAACATAACTGTCATATCTGTAAATGTTTTAGTTTAAAGGGAGATAACAATTTCCAAATGTTAATCTTATCTATAAAACTCAAGATGTCGATGTGTGTGTGTGTGTGTGTGTGTGTGTATGTTTTATGCAATCGCACACCTCTTATGATATCGCGGCCAAAGTCGACCCACCGGTGGGCACCGGTTTTAAACGGGTTTTCGCCATTTTTTTTCCGAAAATCTTCAAGAGGGCTTCAGGGCTAGGGGTCAAAGTGGGGCCGCCAATTTGACCCTTGCATGAAAATTGGCCAAAAAACAACCCGTCGGTAGCTCTCCTTAAATGAGGAGGTATTCCTTGAAAAAAATTCCAAAATTCCTCAAGGGGGCTCCCAGGAGGACCGCCAAAGGGAACGTCCAAGCAGTTGTAATTGGATTTTAAATAAACAATTAGTTTTTAAAAAATAATCACGTGTTGTTGTTTTAAGGTTAAAGAAAAACGTTTATAAATTATTTTCTTCTTTAAAAAAAGTTTTGTTTTCTTGTTTAAAATTAAAAAAAATTTTTTTTTAATTATGTTGTTGTTAAAATAAAAAAAAAGTTTTATATTGTTTATTTTTGAAAAAGAAGTTCAGCTAATTTAAAACTGTTAAACTTCTCAAATAGCAATTGTTTTGTTTTCATTATAACATAAAAACGGTGATTAGGGAAAACCCGTTCGTTTTATGTGAAAAAGGGGTCGAGGCTATTTATTCCGTGAAACGGCACTCTTGCCCATTAAATAGCCTTAACATTCTTTAGATTTCATTATCACAAACTTCCTGATTTTCTAAAATTCATGCAACAAAGAAATAATGCCAATTTTTTTTTTGTAGAAAAAAATTAAGATTAAAAAATATTTTGACCCTGACTTCACTATCTTAAAACAGCTCTGATTAGCAATTTTGCTGTCATATTGACCCTTCAGGATCCAAAGGTTTAAAATCCATATTTTATTATTACTAGAATTCCCTCAAGGTCTGCCTTAAATTTTTTTCTTTGTAGTTCTCTTACAAGTTTATTTATACTCTTAACATAAAAATCTTTATTGAAGTCACTTTGATTAGATTTTCAAGCATCTCTCCCATAAGAAGTTGTAAAGTCTGGCACAAGGCAGTTTCCAATTTAGTCTTTTCAATTTCTCAAGTGGTTGGAAATTAATGATACTTTAAATTTTGAAGGTCTCAATGCAGTATGCCCAGTGGTTCCTGCCTATGCCAAAATGCTTTGTTGATATCGCAAGCTGTTTTTAGTTTTTTTTTTATTAGTTCTATTACAGTTCTTAATTCAACAGGGGGGGGGGGCGTGTCAGATGGCCCCTGACTAGAAAGGAATAAAACTTCTCACTAAAGCTGAAAGAGTTATTAAATCTATTTTTATGGCATATTATTCTGGAGTAAGTGAAAGGTTAGACAAGTTTGATTTATTTCAGATATGACAGTCCTTTTATCTACTTGAAAATTTTATTCAAAATCTGGGACAAACTTTTAGAAGAAAAGAAAAACAAAGAATTTTTTTTTTTTTCAAATTTATTTCTGATTTTCCATATTTTTTTATGACCTGGGCCTTTCTTTCTTTCCCTTGAAAAGGGCCAATAAAGATACATTAGCAACCTTTACAATTTTGAATCGGACACCAGGAATATCACCCACAGCATGACCTTTACGACCAAATCCTGCAACTAACACTTCATCGTTTTCCTAAAAAATGAAGAAAAACATCAAAATTTAGTAAAAACATTTTCAATAAAGAATTTGATGGGGGAGGGGGGACAATTTTGATTATTTTTTTATCTATGTTTTATCACATTTTTTTGTGTTTTAAAACTAGTTTGTAAAATATTAAAGACAATTGATGAAATGGATTTTCTTCCTAATGTAAGAAAGGAGGCACTTAAAAGCCACTTTAAGAAAGATTTCTTTTTAGAGTTTAGATTCCAGCCATTCTTATCTCAATGATTGAAACCTAAAATTAACTTTTAATGCAACACAAGTTAGAAGAAATCAAGCCTGAGTTGGACTTAAATTCTTTGGGATGAAAAATGAAAACAAATTGACAAGAAAATTTTTTTTTAAAAAATGGTGATCAGTGCCAAGTAAATCCTCAAAATAGTTCAGAGAACGGATACACAATTCATCATTTCACCAAAACATGATACAAAATGCAAAGAAACCATTTTGCTTACAACACAAAGTCATTAGAAATAAAAGTTTAACTATTTTAGGAAGCTATTATTTGGACTTTCTAGAAATTGAAGAAAAAATAAAAATAAAAAAAGACGAGAAGAAATATAAAGAATATTTCAAAAACCAAGTTTCTATTAATAATAACTTGTAAAAGAAATTTATTACAGTAGATAGAAATTTTTAAAAAGCTTCGTTTTTTGTAATTTATATTTTTAAAAAAGCTTTTTATTAAAACTCAATTTTTAAAGTTTTTTTTTTCCAATTGGCAAAATATTTTAAGATTTTTGTTACGCTTTTTTGATTAGAAATTCAACAAAATTAATTCTTTTGAGATTAAAAAAAAAAAAACCTTTCATATTTTTTTTCCAAAAACATTTCATTGCTTGATTTCTTGAAAAGCCTTAATTTTCAGCTGAATATTTGTTAAGCAAAGAAAATCCCAAATGATACACAAAAAGGAGGGTCAGGTTGGGGATAGTGGGGTGATCAGAGCCAAAGAAATCCTCAAAATAATCAGAGAACGGATTTACATATCATCATGTCAGCCCAGCTGTAGTAAATAAAAACTGAAGTCAACCAAGGTAGCACCTATTAATTTTAAGCCGCCCTCTATGAAAAAAATTTTTTTTTTAGAAAGAATTAATATTTTTAGTGCATAAGAGAAATGATTATATCTATCCATAGATGTGTGTGCATTTTGGCAGCAAGTCATTGTGGAGACAAGCCTTGTTGAACATTGATGTGTTCAATCGATTTGCATTTAAAATAATCTTTTCTAATTTTCAGATGTCTCTGTGGGAGTATGAGTGTGCATACATATATATATGAAAACTTTAAAATAGAAAATTTGTCAAATTTTAGAAGCCAGAATTATATTTCTTAAAACTCACACAAAAAAAAAAAAAATTTTTTAATGATTACTCTAACATCTAATAATTTAGGTTTAACAAATTGATTTTGTTTGAAGAAAATTTCAGATTTGTGCTATTATTATTATTCAGACTGTTCTCATCCTTATCATGGCTTTTTTCACTACGTTTCGGCCGATTAGCCCTTCTTCACGTGATAATACGTTTTTTCTAGTAATCATTTTGTTATTAAAACCTTTCTTTTGATTGGATTTTTTTGATTACTGATTAAAGCTGAAAACAACTCTACACAACAATTTTTTAAAAAATGTTTGTGATTAATGCCTTGTTCTCGTGATCTTTAGTTCAAAACATGAAAATAACGATCGCGAGAACAAGGCATTAACCACAAAAACATTTTTTTTTTTTAAATCGTTGTGTAGAGTTGTTTTCAGCTTTAATCAGTAATCAAAAGAAAAGTTTTAACAAAATGATTACTAGAAAAAACATTACCTGAAGAAGGGCTAATCGTCCGAAACGTGAAAAAAAGCAATGATAAGGATGAGGACAACAGTCCGAATAATAATAATAATAGCACAAATCTTCAAGCCTCATACCAAAGATTCCGAAATAAAATTTCAGATCTGAAATCCCTAACTCTTCTTCCATCAGGCTCAAGAACCGATTGTATGCTCTCATATTCTGTGGATATCAAGTCATACAAACATAATTCATCATTGGAAAAAGCTGTCTTGTCCATCCGACCCGTGTGTGAGTGCAACTATCTATAACAGGGAGAGTCTTTTAAAAGACTTTTTCTATTCTTGAGACACAAAGAAATGATTTGCTTGTAAGGATTGTGACTTTAGAAAACAACAAAAATCAAGAGAACAGATTCAGCTTTTTTTAACATTGCATTCTGCTCAATTCAAACAAATCTCAAACTATTTTTTTAAAGGTTTTTTTTTAAAATACAATTTGGTGGAAAGATTAGAACTTGTCTTAAAGGGGAAAAAATTCATTTGAGTAAGTTCCTTATTTTTTTAGAATAAAACACATTTCCTTCATAGAAAATCAATTTAATTTCCAAGGCCTGAAAAGATTGTGGTGAAAAAAAAAAAAAAAAAAAAAAAAAAAAAATCGTTGCTTATCAGATTTAGTGACAGTCATCAAAAGAATTTCTGTCCGCCCGTCACAAATTCTCATCAATTAAGCTGTTGTCCTTTCTTTTAAGTTCAAATATTTAACAAAAGATCAAAAATTCAAGCCTTAAAATCTTTTTCTGGCTTTCTATTTTAATAAAATATATTAGGGTTAGAATGTTTGGTGCTGCCAACAGAAAGGCCTCACTTTTCTCCTGGGTAATCATTGCCAGGAATTAAACCACTTTTCCTTATATTTCTCATATATATCTATCTAAATCATATATCTCTAAAGGAAGCAAATCTAAAAGAATTAGAGAAATTGATTTTTTTTTCTTTAGAAATGTAACATTTTGTTTCTTTGACATAATTCTTTTTTTAATAATTAATTTTTATAAACTATTTTTGGCCTTTATTGAATTTCATATCGGAATCTCCCTTCTCACCAGAGGGGAGAGGGAGAGAAAAAAAAAAAAAAAAAAAAAGAGCTTATCAGATTAAGTGACAGTCAGCAAAAAGATTCTGTCCGCCCGTCACTGAACTTCATCAATTAAGCATGAATTTGAGATCAGGTAAAATAAAACGCTTTAATAGAAATAATCAATAAATTTTAAGATTTTAAAGGAGAAGAAATAAAAATCTGTGCTACAACACAGATTTTTAGGACTTTAAATTCATTTTCAAATAAAAGCTTCTTATCAATAAACAAATCTTAAACTATTCAGCTCCAAAGTTTTAACAAGCAGCTTTTTTTTACAATAAGCTTTAAGGAAGTCAACATCAACCCTAAAAAAAAAAAAAACACAATGGTTGATATTTTAAACTCTTTATGGTCTAATAGAAAGGTTCTGATTTTGCTGATTAAGTGTCTTGTTATCAGTTTTTACGTCAGAATTTAAAGGTTAATTACCCCTTCATTCCTAAGGGCCAATATATCAGCCCTGGTGATCTAAGGCAAGAGGTGGGGAACACTAACAACAATTCCTCCATAATATAGTTATCTAATAGAACACATTTAATTGACTGGATGGTCATTTTACTAAGTCAGGGTTCTAAGGATTAAAAAGACTTATAAATAGTAACTTCTATGAAGACCTAATTCTGTTTGTCCTCTTAACTTCCATCAGGCTCAAGAACCGATTGTATGCTCTCATATTCTGTGGATATCAAGTCATACAAACAGAATTCATCATTGGAAGAAAGGATTTTTGATAAATAAATTAAAGGTTTGCTTATTTTGAAGAATTAAACGGAAATGCTTTTATTCGACTACTAAAAAAACAAGTGAAGCATAAAAAAATGACCTTTTGGATAGGAATGTTAAATCGCCCCAAAAATGATGCAAACCAGAATTTTGTCACATACAGAAATTCTGAATTTACATTTGGGATAATTCCCTTCACATTTTGATCAAGTTTCAGAAAAATCTAATGGATGAAACAAAAAGTGTCTTTTTATGGCCATTTAGGCCCCTGGGGGAGACAATAATAATTTGTCATAAATTTTCTTTTTGTACTATGCACATCTAGATATAAAAAATACAAGTTGTGGCAAAATTTAAAATTTAGCAATAATCTGAATGCCACCGAAAACAGTGGTCCCTCTATGATAAATCTAGGGGGAAGGGATGCATACAATTCTGAATGAGAGGGGGGTGATGAGTGAGTAGATCAAGTATTTAGAAATTGGAAATCTTGAAGGAATTCAGATAAGGATTATTTGATGACCCATCCCTCACCCTTAATTAGGGCAAAAAACCGGGAGGGGGGGAATGCATAACCTTATGTTATATGGCTACCAAGCCATACAATTTCAGTTGGCAATTAAAAAAAAAAAAAAACCCTTTGGCTTTGACTTTTCTTACCTCAATGAAATTTAAACAACCATCATTTGGTACAAAAGCTGTGATCTTTTTGCCGTTTTTGATCAGCTGGACTCGGACACATTTCCTGATGGCAGAATTGGGCTGTTTTGCTTCAACACCACTTGAAAGAGAGAGAGAGAGAAAAAAAATATAGTTTTTACACTTTACCCCCTTTCTTTGCGGGTAGAATTGTTAGGATCCAAAAAGATTTTTACTGAAAAGGCGATTAAGAAAATAGAACTTTTAATTTATTAATAAAACACTTTAAAATTTCCATGAATTAAAAAGTGAAGAATTCGGTCTTTAATTCTTTGATGAAGATTGTTTAGAATGAAATTCCCTTGAATTGATTGAAAGGAAGACTTATCAGAATAGTGACAATCAGCTTTTGCCATTGACATCTGTCCGCCCGTCAACATCTTTCGTCATTTAAGCCTTTTTTTTTTCTTTGAGGGATTGGATTTTAAAAAGAATTTTTTAATAAAGGAGAAAATTGCTTACACTTTTTCCAAAACAATTCCCTTGGCATGGGAAGAGCCTCCAAAAGGATTGGCCTTGTACCGAGTTCCTAAATTGGCTTTTTTGTAGTCATTATCGTGCCATCTTTGCTTACGGCGATGATCTTTTAATTTGCGGGCAGTTCGCAAACCTCTCGGCTTACCTGGTCGGAAGGAACAGAAAAAAAGATTAAATACAGTATTGAAGGAAAAAAAAAAACTAAGTCTATGAAAAGGACAGTTCATTGTGGTCAATTTAATGGCATGTTCCTCAATTCGGCACTAAAACCACTTCCGTTTTTCATAAAGAGTTATCTCCCCCTTTTAAAGTTTTTGGTTCAGAGTCCAGTTTATTAAAATGATTTTGGTTGAAATCTTTATTTGCTGAACATTTTATTTTTTTTAAGGGTTGGTGGTGGACTGGACTTTCTATCCTCTAAAGTTGCCATTAAGTCATGCTTTGTTAAAATAATGGTTTAATTAGCTAAACCGATCATTTGTTTTAAATTCAATCCCTTGACTAAAAACTGACAAAAAATAACCCTTATTTTTTTAAATTATTAAATTTTTAGAAATATTTGAAATTCAATCGAAATTTTTATCTGGAAAATATAATCAAATTAATTCTTTTTTGTTGTGAAAGACTAAAAGGACAGATTTTCAGTTATTCTTGTTTAATTTTTTTAAATGGAATTTAAAAACTAATTTTTTTTCCAAATGACTATTTTAGGATATAAGTTATTGTTTATTTAATTCTTTAAAAGTTAACTATATTGTTAGTGCAGATTAGAGTTAAAAAAAAATCAATGACGCCAGAACGGTGTTACAGAAAAATCTGTCCCTTATAGTAATCATGCCATTAAAGTGTTACCGGACATTTTTTTTTCTAAAAAACGGCTTATGAGTCAGCAGATTTTTATTTAAAATATATCTTTAAAAATATGTTAATATGAAATCTTGATTTTCGGTTAAGGTGGAGTTACGGGCTTTCTGCCCGGCGGTTGGATTTTATTTTCACATTCTGTTGCTGTTGGCTTTTAGTCCGTTTTGCCATCCAATCCACATGTTAGCCGTAAAACAAAATCAAACTCAATAAAATATTTCCATGGCAGATTATCAGCCGATTAAATTAAAATTTATCTGAACTGAAAGCCTGAACCACTTCGAATGCCGCATTGAGTTCAGAAAACAGATTTTATTTTAATCGGCTGCTGCCATGGAAATTTATTTTATTTTTTTTGAGGTTGATTTTGTTTTTCGTCCGGAAATAAAATCAAAATTCAAAAAACAAGCTTTTCAGATTTTGGTCATTTTATTTTAGATCTTTAAATCTTTTAGGCCCTAAAGGGCTGATATATCGGCCCAAGTCAACACTGCGATATTTCGGCCTCTAACGGCTTTGAGCGATTAGATGGTAATTTTTCTAAGTCAGGATCCAAAGACTAAAATGTGTCACCGAAAATAAAAATTAGAAATTTTAAATATTCCTAGGTGATTTTATTGAAATGAATTTAGTGCAATAAAATAATTTTAAATCTTGATTTTGAAACATTCCAATCGACCACGAATAACACACGTGGTTATTAATCGTTAAGAAAAATCTTTAGGAAAGTAGGAAAAACAATATACGGAATATTAATATGTCAAACCAACGAAAACAATACAGGATATAAAAAACTAGATTATTATGCTTTTTTTTTAAAGGAAGAAAATGTTTTTTTTGTTTTTTTAAATAAAGACGGTTTTTATCTTCTTGCATTTAAGGAAGGTCTGTGCGTTAGAGACACATTGGAAATTTGGGCTTCGTTTTTAGAGAAAAAAAACAAATCCAAACTAAAATAAAGGCTTCAATAAACCATTCGCTAATTTCACTTGTTAAATTGCACAAAAAAGACAGATTTTTATAAAAGAAAACAACAAAATAGATTGAATAAAATGAAGAGAAATTGAAAATTCTGCTTACCCATGATGGCGGCTTCGTGTCAAAAGGAACGGAAGGAGTGCGCCTGCGCACAAAGATATTCTCGCGAATGTCACGTGCCGTCGATCCCGTTCTCGTTTTAAATCTCGTCTTCTTTCGTTTCTCTTTTTATTATTTTTATTTTTTTTATTTTTAGCAGACAAGAAAAAAGAAAGAAATAAAAGTGAATTTCATTAACGCCTACAAAAACAGTTTGGTTTTTATTTAAGAAGAAGAACTAGACCTCCCTTTTTTTTTTACTCGAAAGAGAAGAAGAAAAAACTAACATCATGAATGTCTTAGTTTTTTCTATTTGTTCAATTCTTTTAATAAATTTGGCAGGATTTCCTTTTGCCAAAGGAAAAGAAGAAGAAGACATTCCAGCTTTAATTTGGTCACCAACAAGGTAAGAAGGAATACAACAAGAAGAAACATTGATTAGAATTATTATTCAACAATTTTATTTAGGAAAGAAATTAAAAGAGACAAGACAAACTTTCATTAATTCTCACACAAGTTTTCTATTAATTTATTTGATAGATTTAACAAGATTCACTTCTAATTTTTATTGCTAAAAAACAATTATTAATTTCTGTTTATAAAATTAATTTAGGCTTGTTATTTTTTTAAGACTAAGGGGTCGATATATTGGCCTTAGTAACCAAAGGCAAAAAAAGACACTGACATTTCAACCCTAATATGGTTCTTTAATAGAACGGACGGCTCTGAGTGACTACTTGTTAATATTTGTTAAGTCCAAAGGGAGAGCCTGAATATCGTTTTGGTGTGTGTGTGTTTCTTCTCTTGGCTCAAGTCACCATGGCCGATATATTGGCTCTTTATGGTTTAAAGAGTTAAGAGAGACAAGAAGGTTTCATTAATTGTCAGACAAATTTTCCTTTTATTTAGAACAAGAAATATCCACTTCTAATTTTTATGGCTAAGAAACAATTCTTAATTTCTGTTTGTAAAATGAATTTAGGCTTGTTATTTTTTTCGGAGACTACACAAATCTTCTAGTTTCGCGTTGTGGTTTTGTAACAACATTGTAAAATAGTTTTTAAAAATCCATTATTTCTAAACAAATTTTGTCTATTCCAGAATTAAAACCCTTAATTTTATCATATCAAAAGCAGAATACTTTTTTCTTATATTTTAAATAGAATTTTAACAAATTTCACACTTCAAAACACAAAAGATAATTTATTAAGAAGACTTTTGAAAAATGTCGATTATGAAAAAATATGTATTTTATAAAGTTTATTCTTTACTTAATAAACGGTGAAAAAAATCGTCAAACACTTAATTTATGACGATGTCACATCGCTAAACTAAATTACCGAAAGAGGCTGTGTGTGCTCGTATACAATGTAGCAGCCAGTCAGTTCCTATGTTCAGAATTTGTGCATAAAAAATACCCATTCATTTCATTCTGCAGATTTATTTTGTATTATTTTCAAGTGACCTTCCCTTCCCCTCTCACTCACTCACTCGACAAGTTTACGTTTTCTGTTACTGGTAGTTTCTCGCCTTTCATAAGACTTTTTGATGACGATGATGATGAAGATAATTGCATTACGGACAATGCAATTTTCGCGTCCCAAATTCCAAATAATGAAAGCTAAAATATGTTTTTGGGGTTACTAGTGGAGATTAGAGATTCGCGTTGAAAATGTGTTTTGAAATAATAGACGTTCCCCTAAGACTAAAACGCGTGTTCTTTCGTTTATATTGATAATTTTCTCGATATTTTCGCTATAATTTCTCCCTTTTACAAACATTATTTTTTTTTTACTGAATTTGGTTTATTAAAACGTTTTTTTGCAGATTTTAAAAAAAATTGTTGTTAATTTAAAAAATGTCTGCAAAAAAAACAAAGTTATTGGATTTATTATTTCTTCCCCAGGATTCATCAATAAGATCTCTAGGGAAATTGCTTATGAAAAAGAAAAAGACTTGATTATTTTTACAATAAATTAAAATTCTTTAACTTTCTGTTTTTAATTAAATTCAATTTAATCCTTTGGATCCTGAGTTAGTAAATTTATCGACCTTTCAGGGTTCAAAGGATAATATATACAGTGAACTTGATCTTATTGTCTTCTCTTACAAGTTCGCCCCCCCCCCAAAAAAAAAATGATTCCGTTGTCAACCTAAACTGATTTCAGATTTTTACTAAAAATATTTTTTCCAACTCGTGATTAATTCCTCACGAACGAGAGACTACCCCTCTTCAAGTGCGTCAACTCAACTACTCTCTGGCTAGGCCACCGACTCAATCAGGGGAGTCAGGGGAGGGGACCCATGAAGGGGGAAGGGCAGGGTGTAAAAAGTTTGATTTTCAACAATTTTTTAAAAATATGTTTTTGTCAACTATGAAGAAAAAAAATTCTATAAAGAAATATCGATTTCATATTTCTAATAAATCATTATTTAATTTCTTTTATTCGAGGCGAGGAGGCGCCTCAAACACCAGGCAACGAACCCAAATTTAAAAGGAGGGAATAACAATTCCTCTCTCTCCCTCTCTGTTCTGTTCATGGAACTCGTAGAAAGAAAAAACATGTATTTGATTTTATGACGTTGTTGCGGTTTAACCCTTTAAGCCCTGAAAAACCGATATATCGGCCCTGGCAACTTAAGGCAAAAAAAGACACACAAACAACGATATTTGAACCTCCTCGCCTCCTCGTTTGAACCCTGACTTAGCAATATTACCAAATAGTCACTCAGAGGCGTTCTATTAAAGAATCATATTAGGATCGAAAAGTCTTAAAGTCAGTGTGTCATTTTTTGTCAGTGGTTAAGGCCGATATATCGGTCCACGATCCATTAGGGTCGAAAGGGTTTAAAACCTTTTTTTTTTTTTTTTTTTTAATTCGTGTTAACCTTTTTTTTGTCTTTTGGTAATAATTCAATTTTTTTCAAAGTTTAACAGAAATCCTGAACATTTAATCTTGTAAGTGAAAAGGACAAAGGTTAAATTCTAATCTAATCTTCATTTGATAAAACAGGTTTTTATTGCGAATTCAATATTTCAAGTTGTAAAAAAAACAAAACAAAAAAAAATAAACAACGTGCTTAAAATTCGTGAATTTTAAATGAACTGAATGAACTATTTTAGAGTTTTGTTTTCTTCTCTTGTCTGTCGCTATTCGTCTGTGATATTCAAAAATGATTTTATTTTGAATAAATCCTGACTTGAATTAATTCCGTGGAAGGGTGGGGGAGTTATTGCTTAGAAGAAGAGGAAGGAAGAATTCTTGGTTTGTTGGGATTAGGGTTAGGGTTTTGTTTGTTAATCCCAATATGGTTGAACAGAAGAAATGACGAAACATAAATTACAAAATTAAGCATTGTTTCTTTCTTTCTCTTTGCGTGGGTGGGTATTGGTTGTTGTTGTTCAATGTTCATGTTGTTACAACAACAACAACAAAAAAAAACAAAACCCTAACCTCCTAAAACTTTTGTTATTTAATTGTTTAAAAAAAAGACAAACGAAATGAATGTTTTTTGTGAAATTATTTTTCATTGGTTTTAGGGCTAGGTAGGTTGGTAGGTAGGTAGGTCTATTGTCATCATCATCGTTTGATCAAGTTAATCATCTAGACTTACTTCTACTCTCATTTTCTGTTTTATTTCCACAACAGAAATTTGTTTTCTCTCTTTTCTCCTATTCCTGTATTATTCAAACTCTGCTTGATCTTTCATCATGTCAAACCCAGAAACTTTCTTGCACTTGTGTTAGCCCTTTGCCCTTTATTTACTTCATGGAAGTACACTGACACTTGTGTGCGCCTTTCATATTCCATAAACATTGGGCAGTGAGGTTGAAGCATTGGTAAAAGCTTGGCCTCTGGAATCGTATTATTAGAGTTCAAATCCCAGTAAAAACCATTGCATTTACCTATAGCTGCCTTGGGCAGATGGGGCTCATTAACTCAGGAGAGCAGCAGCTCATCTCAGTGAAGGGTAACACTGAATGTAAAAATCCCGGGTAAGAACACGTTAAAATGGCCTTGTGCCAAACTTGGGTTGGTGCTCACCAAATAAATATAATATTCCATAAACATTATCAGGTTCAAAGTCAATCTATATAAGATATTATTTTTTTTAGAGTTATTTCACCTGCAGTCAGGATTGAACCTACCACCTGCAGAAGAATGTCACTTAGAACTTTTATAAAACAACTCTTAGGACCACCCTGCCTGCAGTCAGGATTGAACCTGGAACCATTATACCAAGCATCCTGGAAGACAATTCAATGTGGAGTGGTTGTCCTACTTAAAGAAGCCTGAAGAAGGGCACATTGATCAAAACGGTTTTGGAGATAACACTGAAGATGAGAGTAGAAGTCCAAACCATTTGAAGAATCAAAACTTTTTCTCTGATAAATCTAGAAAATGACATTTAAATTTGGTTCTTTTTTCGATTTAATTTTCTTTTTTTTTTTCTAAATCTTTGACATAGGGAGGGGGTGATCTGATCAATTATACAAGCATTATTTGGATTATTGTCCTTATCTTTATTTTTTTGTCTCACAAATAACTGTTTGCTCTTCCTCAGGGCACCTACATTAATTCATATTGTTTTTTTGGTTATATTCTTTTTTTAAATTTAATATTGGTTTTATTTGAAAAAAAAATAATATTCTTGTTTTGTTTGATGTAATTGGTCACAATTGCAGATTCAAACAAACAAAATCATTGTCAATCCATTCAATTCTCCTCAAAACTGGATTCTTTTCATTCTTGGATTCCAAAATAAAAGCCAAACCCTTCATGGGAAAAATGAATTCTTTTTACCAAAATATTTTTTCTCAAAAAAAAGAGAGAAAGGGAGAGAGAGAGTGTGAGAAAAGAAAGTTTAATTCCTCCCCAATTGACCTAATCAACCTCCAACCTCTTCCTCCCCTTTTTTTTCTCCCAGGAAAATCTTGTCTGTTTATTTTCATCTCCTCCCCCCTTCTCCTTCTCCCATTTCTTTGTATTTCATTTTAAGAAAAACTCGTTTGGGATTTTCTTTCTTTTTTATGACTTTTATAGAAAGACAAAACTTAATCAAAAAAAGATTTCTGAAAATTCAGAAAAAATGGTTTTACAAAAAAAAATAAAACAAAAAAAAAAAACTACCCACAATTAAACCTGAAAAAGAAATAAACTAGTTTATTTTCTTAGAATATCTATTTTCTAGGCTAAAAATTATATATATATATATATATATATATATATATGGTGACTGCCCCTTCTTGACAGAAGATTGGCCGACTCAAAGA
>JAUZSX010290514.1:0-14252 GCA_034780655.1 Idiosepius hallami
ATTATGTGTAAGCATGACACATCATAATTAGAATATTAATTTAACAACATATAATAAGCATATACAAGCGACACCAAACATTCTAATCACAGAAAACATCAATGAATCCCAAAGGAATTATTAATTACCATCGACATACAGGAAGTGAATTCCCGTTCATATTTCATTTCATCAATGTATATGTGCAAGTAGGTGAGCGTATATGCGTGTTAGTTCTCATGTGTATCCATGCATAAGACTGATTATACCTTTATTATCTAATCTAATAAACAAGCTTGTTGTAACCACATGGCTGTTTCCACCAAATAGACAAAAGTCAATAATAATTTGATCATAGACAAAATATTATCAACATAGTCGGTAAAATCAAAGGCCTAATTGCGAGGAGTTCTCTGGCAAACAGGAACACAACGTCAATTTCACGCTAATAAAAATTATTAAATTTGCTTTGATGTTTATGCTTGCATATGAAAAAAAATAAACCAAGAGTGTTAATAGAATAACTTTGGTGTATGGCAATGGTGGCGGTTGAGGAAGCGAAGTAGAAAGAAGAGAAAAAATATCTATCTTTAAAGCGTGCCAATAAAACCCCAACGTCTTGGCGGAATCTGTAAAGATAAATAGCCTAGTGGTCCTAGTAGTTACTTTATATCAATTCGCTATGAAATCCTAAACCAATTTTATGTTCTCTTCACTCCCTCCCCTTCCCTTTCCATGGTATTAGTATCTTGTGTGACTACTATTTGAATTAAGAAAATGTTTTTTTATTTAATCAGGTCAATTTTTTTAGTTATGGCCACATGTTTTTTAAGTTTTTGTCTACATGTATGCATGTGTGGAAGATTTTGAAAGAAATTAGTGGGGGTAAAAAGCTATGTTGAATAATAGTTTTGATTGGAAATAATTACTTCAATGACCAGAAGTATTTTCATCCAATAGTTCTGGGTGATGTTATGCAATGACAAAAATCAGCAGAAAATACCCCCCAAAATTAATTGATTTTATCACATGATCTGATTTCTTTTTTAAATCAACTTAGTCCAAAAGCTTGACTTGATGGAGAGAAAAGAATGCCATTTCCTGATTCAGTAATGCAGAAATACCCTAAATCATTTGTAGAAATCTAGACAACATTCAAAAAGTGAAAAATTGTTGCCCAGTGTAATCAAATGATTGTTTGTTGCATATTTTTGTTTTGTTTTTGTGTTTCAGATGAAAAGATTGAGAATTTAAAACCAATAATAATCTATTTTTCCAATTCAAAATAAAAAAGAAAAGTTTTATTTTTGGTGAGAAGCAATCTGTATATTTTAAAGATTAATCACCAAGGAAACTAAAAGTTTTTGGAAAATTATCAATTATCAAATTCAACCCTGTTAATGTTGTTTCCATACCTAATCATCAGATTTAGGATGAAAATGGACCAAAGACCATACCTATAATTATTTTTGGCTATTCTAGGAACTATGGAATAAACTTTCTATTCAATCTACAGGAAAAAATTGCTCATATTCCATAAGGAAAAAATGAGCAATTTTATATTCCACAAGGAAAACTGTTCAGATTAAAAAAAAATATCACTTTTTTTTAGTATTAAGCATTAAGAAATAATTCTAACTACCGACATTAAGAATCCTAAATATAAAAAATATTAGAGCAATCAATATTTTTTGTGGAATCTGGACATTTTCATTCATGGTGTGTCATTTAATGCTTATGAAATGTTAAAAGTTTATTTCTAAATAATAAATTGAAAGTTTCTATTTTCCAGTTCCTAAAATACTTCATAAAAAATGCTCAACCAATACCTGCAGAAGGCCAAAGAAAATTTAAATACTACAAGAATAAATGTCTGAATAATTTAAATAATGATGATATTGAAAACTCATTTCATAAATTCAGATAATTATGAACTATTTATATATTATTATAGAGAGACTAGAATTGATTGAAACGTTACATAAATCAAAATTAAATGGCTGCGTCGTGAACAACAATAAAAAAATGTAAAGCTAGACATAAAAAAAAGAAAGATTATCTTTATTGAACATTTAGTTTTAGAAGCTGTGAAATAAATTTTTCTTAAAAGTATTGGCTTTTCAAGTCCCCGTTTATTTAAAGAATATGATTTTTTATGGAAATTAGATTTAATTGAAAAATATCAAAGATGAAAAAAAAAAGATACCTGGCGCTTTGGTTAGTATCCAGATACCAACCAAAAACCATTTTTAGACTATTCACTTATATTGTTGTATAGACAAACAATATTTGGGGTTCTGTTCTCTCTGTCCTAAACAAATTTCTTTCTTTTAATCTATGGGGACTGGGTAAATTGTTTACATTCCATTAACCAGGCATAAGAATTAAATTTTGTCAAGCATTCTTAGGTGTTTTGCTTATAATCATAGATAAATCTGTAAATACATATAGTTTTTTACTAGTATTTCTTGAGTATTCAATGTTGCACTTGTAAATTGTCAGAAAGAAAACAGATTTCAAGTGAGTAAAATCAATAAAAATACTTCAACCAAAGAAACTATATGAAGATTTGGCTAATCATCCTAACGATACAGTGTATCATCATAATTGATCACTCATATTAACTGCTATTGTTTTTGTTTTTACATTATTGTGAATTTTCTTAAGTGCATAACTTTTCAGGTCCAAAATTGGCCAACTTGAGCTTTCCGTGCAAGCCCAACAAAGCAACCTTGAGGTCAAGTGGGCCATGTATTGGGAACAAATTTGAATCAATTTGCCTAAAAAGCTGGCTAAAAATACTTTTCACGAATTGTCAAAAATATAAACTTAAAACAAAATTTCAAAATGTAAGATGAAACAAATTGTTAAGGGTGTATACTTGAAATATGAATAAAAAAATTTCCTAAAAAAAAGAGTGGATACAGATTTAAAATTTGATGCATAAGAATAACAGCTATTCTATAAACTAAACTATTGCTCAATTGACTTCCTAAAATTACTGTTCATGTTATACAAGATTCCTAGGACTTTAAACAAAATCCTTTAATCAATAGATAAGCACAAAAGATTTCATTCTGTTATTAGAACTTTATAAAAGATTGAATAGCATAGCAAATTTAGTAACAGTAAAATGCAACTAATAAAAAAAAGGAGAGATACAGTAAAAATAATAATGGCTAGAGATTGCATACAGTGTAACTGGTAGTTGTTAGATTGTGAATCATACCAAGGAACTTTGGATTGATTATTCACAATTACATATCTAAGAAACTAAAAACCAATTGAAAGAAAAAAACCCACTAGACTCAACACAAGATCATTCTGATTAGTAAAAATATTATATTTACCTATGATTAAAATATATATATACATATAAACTTAAAGAGAAAAATATTTATAGTATAATACTTTGTCTAAAATCAGTTAAAATTTCAAAACGGTAAGGGTATTTCCTTAAAAATTTACGATTAAAAGTTTATTTTATTCTTTAAATCTTGAAAAACTAGGTTGAAATACACAATATAGAGTTGTCCCCCTTTACAAGAGTCTTGTTTTTACAAGAAAACAAAATCAGTAACAATTCCACTTGGTTTATTTGTTTTACGGGACATCAATCTTTCTCGGTCATTAAATGCCGAGAAGAATCTTTTTTTTTTTCAAAAACGTTTTTTTTCACACGTAGTTTTTTTAATAACACAATTTGCACGATTTAATCTATAGCTGTGGTTGGGTGAGAGAGAGTGGGGTCCAATCCAATTGGACCGGTTTTTTTTTTTTCTTCCAAAGCCTCTTTCGGATTTTAAAGGGAAGCATAAGCCAGGAAAATTTCTTTAAGAATTTAAGGAAACAAGGATGCCAGTCCCCGACCACCCCTTTGTCTAGAGCAATTTTATTTGTTGTGTTTGTAGTCAGTGTTTATGTTTAAATGTTTTTTGTTCAAAACCTCGTATCTTTTTTTGCTTGCAATTACGATTTTAATCTATTTTTATGAATAAACATTCTGTAATTGCATTATCTAAATATTCTTTAAAAGTGGGTATTATTCAAATTACTAGTTTTTACGTGAGGATAATTGAAAAATTATAGGACCTACTACTTACTTGGCCTATCATAACAAAATGATAGCAAGAAGCAAGCAAAAAATGTAACAACTATTATTAATTTACAATTAATTGCAATATTGTTTGGACTACTGTGTGCAGAGAGCTGCTGCAGTGCTGCAGCCAGGCAGCAACAGATAAACAAGACAGACATACAGACAGGCACCAGCACACCCACACAGAGTCCATGTAAATGTTTTCGATTTCGAGTCTCACATCAGTATCACACATCAATCATCACCAAGTTGAAGTGCAACTTCAACTACAAGCAAGTCGTGTGCTATCATTGTGCATGTGCACTACTGCACTATGCAACTAAATGCAACCGAAGCTGCGTTACCATTTTTTTTGCATTGTTGTCGCAATAGGACATTGACCAGTGTGAGTGCGTATAAGTACGGGGAGTGCGGCCAGTGAGTGCACACTACTGCACACATTACTGACTGCAGCAGCAGTGCTGCAGTCTGCACTACTACTAACAGACAGACTACTGCAAATATGCACTGTTGTTGCTACTGTGGTGAAGGTGGTGGTGTCTGGTGTGGTGAACTAACTGGCGCACTTGTGCAGTGCTGCTGCAGTGTGCACTCGCACTATTATGCCACAGGCGCTTTCTGCCTGAGCTGAGGGGAGCTGTCTATCCTGTCAGTCATTGTCTCTCATTCATTCTCACTTACAGTTTTCTGGGATTAATAATTGTTTATCAATAATTCAAACAATCACTTCAAATTTTCCAATAATTTATTTATGTTTTACTTTCAAAATTAGCATTTTTAACCAAACAGCAGAGCTCTCTCTGCATTGGCACCACTAACAGAGGTTTCCAGCATTCATTTCTTTTTTCGATTCTTAACACTGAGTAAAAAATATTTAAAAAAAAGATTATATGTTGCTGTTGAATTCAAATTGCTAAGAAAAAATACATTTATGGTTCCATAACCCATTAATAAGTTTTTGTGTTTAGGTTTTTTAAGATTTTTTAAAATGTTTTTTTTTTGTCGTTTTTTTTTTTACCAATCAGATTTTAGAGTCGAAATTTTCAATTTATAGAATTTGATTTTCCTTTCATTTATTTACTTTTTTAAAAAGGATTTCCAATCGCATTATCGTCATTGATTGAAAAACAGCCATAAAATTTTTAGCGTGATGTTTTTTTTTTTTTATTTTCCTCCTCTTAACCTTGAGGTTGAAATTGAAAAAAAAACTATTCTCGCTTTTCAATAAATATTTTTAAAATTTATTCTCAGGTAATCACCGTATAAAATATTAATCAGATTTTCTTTGTTTGAATATGACATGACAAGAAATAATATCAATGATTTCAGATAATCCATTAGCATTAACAAATAAATATAAATAAACGAATACTCGTAGTAGTAGTCGTAGCAGCAACACGTGCTTTCTTTTCTTTTTTATCTCTTAAAAAAAAAAAAAAGAAAGAATCATTAATGATAACAGAAACAATAATATAATCTTTGTTAACTCTTAGCGTATTCCCATTTTGTGTACAAAAAAAGAAACGGATAAAATATCTTCGAACAGACTATAAAAATTTAGTTTTGAATTCTATTTTAAAATAAAATTAAATTCTCTCGACAAAGAGCAGCCAACAGCAGGACGACATCATCCACCCATTTTAAAATAACATTTTGTCTTATTTGAACAAATAAATTGGATGGAATAATTTATATTTTTACGGTGTCTTATAAGAATTTCCAAATTTGTATTTGTAATTATCTTTAAATCTACAAAATATAACAGAAAAAGAAGAAACTAGATCCTTTTTTTATCGTCAGTCGGTTTGACCGCGGTCGGTTGCCATTAGCACGACGTGAAGAAAGGAAGAACTAACAAAAACTAGTGCTGCTACTGCTTCGTTTAATTTAGTTCAGAATGAGAGAAAAAATTATGTAGAGTCTGTTCAGTCTGTACACCAACACCAACCACACCACACCAATACCCAACCCAACCTACCAGTCAGTCAGTCAGTCATCAAGCAGTTTAAAGCAAAAACGCACCAACCAATAATAACAAGGAAGTTGTAGTAGTCGTATGTAAGAAGAGGAACAAGAACAAACAAGAAGCTCTAGCAAACACACACATAGGTTGGCAAGAGAAGAAATTGAATAAAATAAATCGCAAAAAGTATGGGTTTTATGTTGAAAGTAGTTGAATAATCAATCAATGGTTTGCTAAACGTCTTTCTCGTCCTACAAAAGAATTAATGAACGAGACTAGGCACACAAAATAGTCGCCACCACAGTCAGTAGTAGTGGTTTCACTGGTTGGTGGAGGGGGGCTTTAGCCCATACAGTCAGTCAACAGAGAGACAGCAAAAAACAAAACAAAACAAAAACAGACTAAATGGTTGACTCAATAGGATAGAGAGACGGAAGAAAGAGTTCAATTAAAAACTTTCAACAAAATTTCTCATAAGGTCGGTCGGTCGGTCAGCGAGCTAAAATTATTTCACTCTAAAAAAAAAAAGAAAGAAAAATAGAGTATGTTCATAAGTTCTTCACGTGGAAAATACATGAAATGGCCGATTAATTAAATGCTTTCAAAACTCTCTCCGAGTTCGCATTTTGTTATAATAGATTTAAAAAATGCAATAAGAAACATTTGAGAGAAACAGAGCCTTCAGACGCGGACGACGACGGGTCTTCAAGAATTGTTAAGGAGGAAAATAAAAAAAATATTTTTTAAATTAGATTTCCTTTTCTTCTTACGTAATGTTAATGAATGAATGCAAAGAGAACAAAAGAAAACTGTATTATTAATCAAATACAGAAGAAGAAGCACCCACACAGTGCAAGGTCTTTCTTCTGGGATGGAGGAGGGGGCTTCTTCATTCTTTCTTCGGATAGAAAGAAGAAATGAAACACAATTAGGCAGCATATCGCGCAGCCATGAACAACAGAGCAGAAAAGAGAAGAAAAAAAAACACCAACAGCCGAAGCCTTCCTTCTTTCGACATAACTTATTTATTTCAGAGAGAGAGAGAGAGAGAGAGAGAGAGAGCACTTAGTGTGGGTCTGTCACTGCCACCCACAAGCACAAGTTGTTGTTCAATTGGTATTTTGTGAAGTGAAGTGACGTCAATATGGCAGGAGAAAACACCAAAAACACCAACCAGACAAACAAATAGCGAGTGAGTGAATGTAAATGTGGGTGGCGATGATCGTAGAAATTGGAGCCCCAACAAACAGTAGAGCAGCTTAAAAAATAATGATAATAAAAAGAATTTCTTCTCTTCACCATTATTTTTTAATTCTCAAAGAAAATAAAAACCAAAAATCAATTTATTTTAAAAACGTGTTTGTTTACTGTTAAAACGTATCAATTCGATAAAAATAATTTTTAAATTCAAACAATCATAATTTTGTACACCACCAGTTCCAGTCACTACCACCACTCCAAGTGTAGTTAGTTGTTGCAATGAATATACACCAAAAAAATTCGTGATTCTGAGTTTCTACAAGGGTTTAAATGGCTTTTTTGTTTCCTTTCTTCCACGCACACACAAAGCAGCATTAGCATTCATTCAGCAATATTTTACTCAACTTAATTGTAGATTTCAAAATCATTATAATTAAAACTATTTTTACCAAGGGTTAAAAACCAGTTGTTTTTGTTTTGTTTTTTTTCCGATCATTTAAGTTTATTTACAATGATCAAGAAAAAAAAAACTGTAACAATGGGTGGCTCTATTTGTTGTTTATAAGTAAACAAAAATAGATATCTTTAGAAAAAAAAAGTTTTCTCTGTACAAAGAACCACAACTGGGGAAAAAAAGTGCGGGTGAAGGAAGGAAGTGTCGAAGTGGAAATGTGTGTAGACATCTTGCTTCTAAAAGAAGTATTTTGTTTTGAACTAAAATTAGTTGCATGTTTTTTTTTAGATTTATTTTTTGAAAGCTAAACAAAAGCTAAAATTTTCTGTTTTCCCTGGCAAAATAGAAACAATAATTGGATATACGCAGGAACAACCGAATAATTCAGTAGTAAGAAAAATGAACAAAACGTTTTCATCCAGTCAATAAGGATGGAAAGAAGAAAATAGTTTTCGTTAAACATCAATAGAAAAGAGAAAAAAAAGCCTATTTTTTTTATATCAATAGAAAAAGACACGCCACCAACGACAAAAAAGAAACAAGAAAAAAATTGAGGATTTGAAATATAAAAATTATAAATTTGATAGATGATTTTTTTAAAAGATTGATAATGAAAAAAGGCAACATAAACAATTATTAACCAAGAAAAATAGACGAGGAACCGTTTTTTCCCTACTTGAAGCCTATAAAAAATATAACTAAAAAAGGCTTTTTTAAAAAAATTTTAATAACTATGACAGAAAAATTAATTAATCTAAACTTAAAAAGATTTCAAATGAAAATATTACAATACAGGATTAAATTTTCACGGTTCTTTTAAATGACCGGACAAGGCAAATTAATTTTCTTTTCTCTTTTTACGAACAAAACACAATGTCCTATTTTCAAGTTTTTTTTTTCTTCTATGTATTCATTCTTTATCAATTAAATCTACGATCAATTTAATTTGAAAATGTGTGATCATTGTTCAGAATTTTAAAAATATATATATTTTTTTATTCTAAAAGAAATTTAAATTTCAAAGGAAAGAGTTATTTCTATTTATTTTTTTTGGGGGGAGGGTTTTCTTTACCAAATAAAGTCAAACTGGGTAAAAAAAAAATGACAACAAATACTGCTTTTTTGTACACTAATTTTTCGATACTTTAACTTAAACTTTAATTAAAATAAATTCAAAAAAGAAATTAAACCACTTTTATTTACAATCTTTTTAGGCGATTTTGAATATGAAAATACAATAACGTTGTAAAAACGGTTTTTATAATAAAAAAATAATATTAGAAAAATGATAAAAAATATAAGAGGAAAAAGAAAAATGTAGAGTTTACTTTACAAGAGAGAATAAATAAACCACACACACAAGTTTAAATTTACTAAATAACAACATGGGGTTAAAATCAATAGGTAATCTTAAATTGAAAACTTCATTTTTCATATATATTTTTAATTTGAATTAAGATTTTTAAAAAAAAGCAGAGAAAATATCCGCTTTTATAAATGAATGGATTGTTTTCGTTTGTTCGTTAAAGCAAAAACGAAAAGTTATTTGATCTCACCACAACCAAAACCCACTTCTAGAATTGAAAGAAAGATGAAATTAAACGAACCCAATCAAAAAAATTAATTTAAGAAAAGAAAATGATACTTCACAATTGTGAGTATTATTTAATAGGATGAATAAAAGCTAAACTGACAAATAATGATATCTTTTTTTAGTATGAAATTGAGTAAAAAACACGATCTGATTTAAAAGCTAAAAGAACACATGAGAAGAAAGAAGAAGCAAGCAAAAGAGGCATGATGTTACGACGAAAGAGAGAAAAATATCGTCGTCCTCGTCCTGTTGTGAAAAAATGAAATATTAACGAATAATTTAAATAATAAAAGAATGTTTCCAAGTGTCTGGTTGTAATAATATATTCTAAAATGTTGTTTGTTTTTTTCATAATTGTTTTCATTTTATTTTAATCGACTTTATCAAACCCAAATCATTTCATATTTTTTAAAAGACAGATTTTTTTGTTGACTTCGATTGCAATTTTGAAAGAAAGAAAACAATCGTCAATGACAACAAATACTTACTGTAAAAAAAGGTATTTTAGGGGAGGTCTGTATTTTTTTTAACATCGTTGCTTAAATATTGTTTTTTTTTGTTGTTTTTTTTTTAAATCAAATAAAACGACCAAAATCAATTTAATTTGATTTAATCTCTGACATTTTCATTTAATTTTACTTGCTTATTATTTGAAATAAAAGGACTATTTTCATTAGTAATATAAATCCTAAAAATAACACCTTTTTGATATACTAAAATGCTTATTTCTGTATTCATGAAATCATGAACCAGAAACAATTTATTTTTGTTGCATTCAATTACACTTTTCCCAGGATTTTAATTTTAATTTGTTTTAATGAATTTTTTCATCGTTATTCGTTTAAACGAAAAATAATTTGTTGAAATCAAAAGAAGGTCAGAAAACCTCTAAACAAGACTTATTCTTTTTGAAAATTCTCAAAATACCAATTGTTTATATTTCTTAATACAAAGATTTCGAAACTAAATTAAAACTATTTGCACATTCAAAAAAATATTAGGGGGATGCATTTTTCAATTTTTAGAATTTCTCAATCAAAAAAATAAGTGATCAAAACAAATATTTATAAAAACCTGTTTTAGTTTTGTCTTTCCAAAATAAAAAAAAAGGCCTTCTCTCCTTCATTGAACCTTTCATGAATTAATTTACTTAATTTGTAAATAAAGCAAAGTTCTTTATTTATAACAAACTGGATGCCTAAACAACAACTTGGACGGACTATTCTAACGAATAATAAAACAATTATTTTCAATTTCCAAAGCTTTGTTGGTTTAACTGAACTGGAACTAAAACTCTTTTTTTAGCCATAGAAAAAAAATGTGTCACTTACACTGACTGATGACTTTACTGTTTGTGTGTGAAAGTAATCCTATGCTAATATAAATGCACGAAGAAAGAAAATATATGATGATAAATAAATAAAGATTATACTATAAAATAATAATAATAACATTTAAAATGATAATAATTGTTATGAAATGAAGAAGGCGCCTTCCTCGTTTCTATTTTCTTCGCTCGTTTTCGACGTGGTAAAAATCATCGTGTTTTGTCTTTTGTATGAGTTTTTAATGAATCGGTTTTTACTCACCTCAACTATTAATGTTTCTGGATTATTTTGGCGATTAATAAGACGAAGGAAAAAAATAGAGAAGCGATATCTGTTGAGTCTCCTTTTCTTTCTTTTAATTTTTTTTTTTTTTTTTTAAAGAAAAAAGATTTATTTTTTCCTAATTATTGTTTCTTTTTTTTCTTGTATCTTATTTCTTTGCCGGTCAATGTTTATCCGTGCTGAAGCGTCCTCATGGTAGATGCCAACAGCATTCTGAAAGCTGCTTACCGATTCGACCAGAGATTTGTCGGGACTTGCCTACACTTTGCTCGCATTGGTCACAGCCGAAAACACCTAACACCGTTTTTCATTGGCCACGCGGGCGTGACTCCTTCATATAAAAATAAATTGCGTTGGTCTTTTCCGTGGCACGTGAGGATCGTGCAAGCAGAGAGGCAAGATGGAGTGACGAAAACAATGCAACTTGCCTTGCCTTTCCCTCCAATCTTTTCTTTCATTTTTCTCTTCTCTAGTTTTGTTGTTGTTCAAAGAAAGACGGTGTGGGCCATGCGTGAGCATTTATCTACATACGTTTGTAGGACACAGAAACAGCTAGCTGCTTGTACTGTCTGTCTGTCACTGTTAGTGTTGGTTGCTGTGTGTGTGTGTTTTCTTGTGCTCGATCTTAAGCTCTTTATCTCACACTTTCTATTTTCTTTTAAATATTCTATCTCAAAATCAAAAATAATTAAACCGTTTTTTAAATTTTTAAAAATTAACCACGTTTCTTGAAGTAAATATTAAATGTTGATTATTTCTTATAGTTTTGTTATTCCTAGAAGAACAAACAGAAAACTAAAATTGATTTTGGTATTTTTTTTTATCTTCTTTTCTTTTGCAAAATATGGATTCTACTTTTTGATTTATTTATTTATTTCACTTTTTTTAACAGAGTGAAAATAAAAATGTCATCTATTTTTTAGGGATTGTTACTTAAAAAAATAAACCGTTTTGTTTAATTTCTTAGAAAATGAAATGATTATATTTCCACATTTATGGGTGAATAATGGTTGGTGATATTTCATTTCCGACAAGAGAAAAATAAAAACAAACTCCATATTGTTTGTTTCGTTGTCGCTGCTTTTTGGAGCATAAAAGAATTTTTTTATATTTCTCCAAGATCGTGATCAGACTGTAGTCTTCTTCCATAACGATAGTTGTTCCTTCTACCAATAATTAAGCTATTTGTTTTCAGTACGAGACCATAAAAGTTAAAAATATTATTAAAAAATAATAATTCTAACTCATAACGGTCAACAACAAGAAAAAAACACTGTTAGAAATTGGAGTGGAGAGACTTATTTGTGTTTTGAAGTCTATTTCTTTTCCGTTTATTTTATAATTTATAAAGAATATAAATAAATGATTTTTTCAACCCTTCGATTTTTGATGATGGGTGATCTGAAGTAAAAGCTGAGAATTAAATTGTTTTGCTTTTTGATTCATTTACTTTATTTTAGTTTTTTTTTTACTAAGAATGGGGCATTATGTCCAAATGCCAACAGTTCTTTGCTTTTCTGTTTAGAGATTCCACCCGAGCGCTGTTTTCAAAATTCTGGCTGTTCCCTTCAGTGCAGTTCAGTTCAGTTTAGTTAGTTGTTTGGATTTCTCTTGCACTAGGGTTCCCAACTTCCCAGGTATAGACTCTAGCTGCATCCCTGAGGGCATCCTTCTGTATGATGTTTCTTCTGATGTTGCTTCAGTATGACATATTGAGAGAATCATAAAATGCCGTAAAAAGAACTTCTTGCTATTAAATAAAACAAACCCTAAACACAAATTTTATCAAAAAATCAAACGAAAGAGTGTCAGTTAAGAAAGAATGTTCGAAACAAAAAATAAAGCAACCAAAATCAAATTTTCTATCCGAATTGTTTTGATATCTATTTTTAACGCTGTGAAATCAAATGTCTATAAAACAAGAATTTAATTTATTAAACGAAAGCATGTTTACAGATTGTGTTATAATTGAAAGAAGAAAGCAATAACGTTTAATGTTCAGACTAAATTAAGTGAATATGAGGAAGTTTGTGTTTACAAAAATATTTATATGACACGCCTAAGTTATTTTCTTCCAATAAACTACACGAAAAATTTTCAAGCGGTACTAACTACTTTTTAATTTACAATAATAAAAGGACAAAAACTAATACAGATTTCAATGTATTTATTTATTCAGTTAAGATTCGTTTTGGCTGGATGAAATGAAGTCCTGATTAAATTTGCAAATTTCCTCCTATCCTGCCCTACTGTGTCAAAAGTCTATGTTGAATAGAAGTTGTTGTTGGCACTGCTGTCTGCAACAACAGTGGGTTGTTGTTGTTGATTGCCCTCTCCTCCTATCTGCTGCTGTTGTTGCTTTGCTCTCTCTGGCTGACTTAGTTTCCTTTAAAAGTTCTAAGTGACGATTCTATTTTTGGATAGAAGTTACGTAGAGTTCATTTTTCTAGCCAAAATGACGGTGAAACAACAATTTAGACGTAAACAAAAGAAAGCTTAACTAACTTAACTTCGTCAATTTTAAACGAATTTTAAATTTTCTATGCAAAAAAATTCCATATAAAAAGGGGCAATGAGGCTGATATTTAAATTTGAATTACTTGTCTCTTGTTTAACATTAAAGCAAAAGCAGTTTATAACACTCACTACTTACTTTGCTAAGACTTGTTTGAGCAGTCTGTCTGTCACTGTCCGGTCGAGCCGAGAGTGAATGGCAAAACAAGCCTGTAGACAAGACAGATTGCAAAAAAATATTTTATGGTTGATAATTGTTTTCGTATTGTTGCTTCAGTATGACATGGTTGATAATTTATGATATTAGTCCAATTTTGAACACAAATGGAACTGGGATTCGAACTTGCATACTACGATTCCGAAGTCCAACTGCCTAGCCACTAGGCCAAATCCAGGGTCGTGCTTAGCGAGAGCGGGGAGAGCTCCAAGCTCCCTAGGGGCCGCACAAGGCTCCTTGGCTTCACAGACCTTTGAAGTTCAAAAATTACAAAAAATAATAGATAGAAAGAGAGATCGATTGATAGGTGTCTGTATATTAATTAATTGGGTAATGTTTTGAATTACTAAAGATCTGTGAGGCCAAGGAGCCCTGTGTGACCCCTAGGGAGCTAGCACCCCTCCCTTGCAATTGCAGGGTCTCTAAGCACGGCCCCTAGGGGAAATGCATTTGGACTGGTCATGCCACAAAACAGCCTGGTACAGTGAAAGGGGTCTCCCAACTTACTATACAAACAGGCTCTATGATATTTACTTGGTGAGCACACCCAAGTTTGGCACAAGGCCATTTTTACGTGCTCTTACCCAGGCTTTATATATTCGGTGTTACCCTTCACCTAGAT
>JAUZSX010290525.1:0-14251 GCA_034780655.1 Idiosepius hallami
AATATCTATCTATCTATCTATCTATCTATCTATAAATATATATATATATATATATATATATATATGGAGAGAGGAAGAGAGTAAAAGTGGGAGATAGATTGATAGATAGTTTTACAATAATTTTCCAGTTAATCCTAATTACTATTTTGTTATTTTTTTTATTACAATATCCCTGTGATGCCAAGAAGGCTTTCAAACCCTAGGTAACTCGTAGCCCCACCCAACGATTGTGGAATCTAAGCACTGTTTTGGTTGTTGTAGTTGTTCATGTTTACTTGGTCAAGCACTAAACCAAGTTAGGCACAATGCCACTTTTACATGTTCATTACATCCCTGTTTTTTTTTAATGTTGCCCTTCACCTAGATAACCTACTCTAGTTAATGAGCCCTATCTGCCAGAGGCAATTTAAGGCATGATGCAATGATTTTAACTGGGATTTGAACTCATGTTATATGATTCCAGAGACAAAGCTATTACCAATGCTCTACTCTTGCTGCCGGTTGTTGTAGTTGTTGCTGTTATAAAAAAAATATAGAGCTTAACTAATTTTTCTATCTGGAGATGCAGTTGAATCAAATCCAACCTAGACCTCAATGGTGGACCAGAATTATGGCTGATATAAAATCAGGGCATTACATTAGCTGGGAAGAGAGATGAAGGCTGTAGCAGAAAGGTCTCCATGTGTCTTGGGTTCCATGCTACTGGATTCAGGCCCTCTTCATCCTGAAGGCTGTGTGGTAGAACTCTTTGCAGCAGCCTCTAAACATTAAACAATGTCTCGCATAGGCGTCTTTTGCAAAGATTCCACCCTAACAAAGAGTGATTTTCCCATGAGGAGGATGGTCCTACTCGATTTGCGTCACTGCCAATGATGAGGGGTGGGGAGTAGGTATGTTACCATACCTGGTATTCTTAAATGAAATAACTTCTCATATGTTTTCCCTGTTTTCCTGGGGCGACCAAATCAACATATATGTGTTTTCATTTTTGGTTTAATAATCTATAAGCAAACCGAAAGATAAATATCAAATCATTGCAAAAATTCTCACTAAATGAAACATATTAAGATTTAATTTATTTTTCTTTACAAGAGCTAAGAATATCAAGCAGGGTCGTGCTTGTTGCCTCCACAGACCCCACAAATGTGGGGGGAGAGGCCGCAAGCTCCCTAGGGGTCGCATGGCTTCTTTTTTTCACAGAACTTTTGTAGTGCAAAAAATACCAAAATAATTCATTATTAGGATTAAATATAGAAAACCATTATTACACTCATATGATGAAATATACATCTATCAATCCATCTCTCTCACCCTGTCTCTCTCTATATTTGTATATATATGTATATATAGCCCATAGTATGTTGAAGGTGTTCAAGTTGCCTTTTTGGGGGAGTAAAGGGGCCGCAAGGTGCATTCTGCGTCGGGGCCACTCTGTGGCTAAGCACGGCACTAATATCAATTGAAGATATTTTCTTACTTTCAAAAAACCCGATTTTAAATCTTAATAAAGTCTAAGTAAAACCAATTCTAATGAAATAAAAAAAAAAGACAATATGCACTATTAAACCTATAGCTAGTCCAAATGGGAATGTAAACAGAACAACAACAAAGTGTAATTTTATAAATACTAATATAAACCCTTAAAAAAAATTCCATTCTTATTTTCTGTATAAAATTGATAAAATTTCCTTAGCATTTAAAAAAAATAATTATGTGTTATTTTTATCTAATTTATTTGAACTTCTATTCTCCCTATGACAACATTTTGAACAATGTTCTTTTTTATCTTCTTCAAGTATTACACAAACTCAAAAGTTTTTTTAATTGTGAACTTAACCCTTTATTAAATCTACAAGGGAAGAAATCCAAACAACTTGAATAGGAATAATGATTAAAACTTGTCTTTAAAATTCAAATACAGACCATCAATCATGATTCAGAGATAGATAGATATTCTGGTATATTTTGCAAATAACTATCATTTTAATTATATTTAATAGAGTTAATGCAGCATATTATTACATTAATAATCATATCAATGTGAGCAGTGAACATGGAAATTATGTAGAATAGTGTGGAATGATGCCAAGACTTTTCCATTTCATCACTGTATGGGGTGATACCTAATGGAAAGAGTGCAAGTTGACATATCTTTATAACCAGTGACCCAGCAGAAGAAATTGAAAATTTTCAAAGAAGCATCTAGTCTGGTGACTGCTGTGAAACAACAAAAGTGTATTCTTTCCTGGTAGCATTGATTAGTAATACAAGGATTTTCTATCTCTATACAAATACCCACCTTCTTATGAATGGTACTTATCACTCATGACTGTTTTTCTTTCACTGGCCACCTACCGAGTAAATTTGTGAATTTAACTAGACTATCTAGCCATGATTTGTATCCAATGACTCAGTAGTATATTCAGAATAATCATAGAATAAATATGTAGAGATAATGACATTAACAAGAAATGCATAACCATAAATCCTCTACTGAAATGGACCTGTTTGGATGGAAGATTAGAATCAAACATGGAAACAAAAGAATAAATAGAATTCCTTACCAACTAAGCTTTGAGAAATATACTTTGATATAGAAAAATGTTTGCTATAACCTAAGAAATGCTAACAATTTAAAGTTAGTAAATATAAAATTCATTTTGGGGACATTTTTATAGTCCATCTCTCTTAGAATTATGAATGATGTGTATTGGTTTATCTTTTTATTTCTGTCTTATTAGCATGCATTGTGTCACACATTAAAGACATTAGATTTATTTTTTATTTTTATTTTAGGCTGTTCAAATTTTGTTATTGTATTTATTATCTTTTTTCATTCTTTAATACAAATTTACTAGTTTTTTATTATTTTACTAACATATTTATTTATTGTGTCATCAAAATGGTGTTCTTTAATAAATCACTAGAATAGCATTCATTATTCTTATTTTGTATAACATAATTCTATAGCCTTTAACATATTTTGTCTAGATTTTACACTTAAGGAAACATATAACACAAGTCTTATATTCAGAATCATTTTCGAATGAAAGCTAACTTTTATCAGTTAAGGTCTATATGTATGAGTATTTCATACTAATATGTAGAAAAAGGGCAAATAATTCTGGGTGGTTGCCAAACCTCCATTCAAGTTGGTGTCAGGTCTCTGTATTTTCCTTTAAGCACATACATTTTGTTGACAGGCATATATAAACCTTATTCTTACCGACCTGCACAATATATCATTTGTAAATAGTGTGAGTTTTCTATCATAAAAGATAGCTCTAAAGTGGTTATTTGCTTGAGCTTTGGTTTGTCTCCATAGGGAAACCCCATTGCAACTTTGTCAGTTCATGAAATTAGCTTAGAAAAACCACTTGGCAGCTCTGGTGAGATTCAGTGCATTACGTTTGCACAAAAATTTTCTTGTTGTTCTAGACTAATAGAACATAAAACATATAACAAAACGCAGGTGTGTAATTCTCTGTCTGTTTAGCAACATATCATGTTTTATGCACGAAGCTTTTTATCAACTTGCCACAAAGAGTGATGAGAATGCCTGATAATGGTTTGTCTTTGTGATATAGTTTTGTTGTATGGGACATCTGAGAATTAGTTAGTGGGAGTACTTGAGAAAAGAAAGAGAGGAAAAGGAAATAAACTGAAGAGAAAAAACATTGGTTTTATTTGAAAATAGATTTATAATTTTAGTTATAGATATATGAGAGAAGGATGATGAAAGAGAAATAATAAACACTCTTCATTTGTAATGGAAAAATAAACATTAGCCATGGATGTGAAGTTAGGAACCATATTTATTGGTTCTAATAATCATTTGTTCATTTTGTTTTATGGTATTTCAACCATTTAAGGTCATTTAATGCCAAAAACAATCATTTTTAACAAACATAATTTAAAAAGACAATATGCACTATTAAACCTATAGCTAGTCCAAATGTGAATGTAAACAGAACAACAACAAAGTGTGATTTTATGAATACTAATATAAACTCTTAAAAAGAATTCCATTCTTATTTTCTGTATAAAATTGATAAAATTTCCTAAGCATTTAAAAAAAATAGTTATGCGTTATTTTTATCTAATTTATTCGAACTTCTATTCTCCCTATGACAACATTTTCAACAATGTTCTTTTTTATCGTCTTCAAGTATTACACAAACTAAGAAGCTTTTATTAAATTAAATTTATCACACATTTTGACCCACAAAAGATCACAACAGATTTTTACTATCATTTTTTATAATAATATTTTGAATAATCATGATCATCAAATCTTATCTTATAAATTCCAACAATGATTTTAGAAAGATATATAAAATTGGCTCTAAAGTTTTGACAAAAACTGAAAAGAAATAAGTAACAGAAAAATTAAAATCAGTCTTTCATATCAGTCATTTCAAATCTTTTTTTTTTTAAATATGTTTTACTAAAACTATGATTTTGAATTTAAATAGTATGAATTTATATAATGAATTGAATATCTTAAAAACTATCCAGGCTTTATTCTAAAAATAGAATTTGGTTGTGATTAGTTTTTACTTTGTTATACAATCATTCTTCCATTAAGCATGTAAATGATATTGTCAAAAAAATGGAGAAAAATAAATTCTTTACTTTAAAAATTCTTCCATTCAACAATGTAGCAGATGGTTGTTGCATACTATTTTCGTAAATCTATTCTTGTGATTTACATTAGCATTGCATATCATTTTTATAAAACTTTTTACACAAGAAACTTGGAGTGGCTTATGGATGAAAATATATAAAACATCTATTTAAATGAGATTTTTATAGCTAAATAATGGATATTTAACAATAAAGATTGCATTAAAAAAAATGTCAGAAAAAGGTTTCTCAAGTGAGATGTATGATAAACTTTGGGAATATGAACATCCATTGTTACTTTTTATGGAATGAGGTGAATTTTCCAGGCAAGTTTTATTGTAAGAGAAAGCAAAGCAATAACAAGTAGCCAAAGAGGAAGAAAGAAAGAGAAGAGAAAAACAATATGAAAAATAAGAACAAAAAAGAATCACCATAGCAGGCTGGATCAATTATATCTGAATTTTAAAAAAAGGGCAATAAAGGAACTGAAAAAAAGAAAGAAAGAAACGAGCAAAAAAATAGACAAAAAGTTAAAAAAAAAATAGAGAAGAAGAAAAGAAAAAATGAGAATAAAAAAAATGATGTATAAACTATCAGATATATCTGATAATGAAAAAAGAGGATGATATAAGACAAAACATGAAAAAAAAAGAGTAAAATAAAAAGTTTAATACGGATGGAAAGGAATAAAGAAGAAAAAGAAATTGGTAAAAAAAAAAATAATTTTAAATATGGTGCAACAAAACTATAGAAAAAATTAGTGAGGAAAGAGAAAAGAAAAACTTGAAATGAAAAGTAAAGAGAAAAAGAAAGGCAAAAAAATAATAGAAATTCAAAAAAATATATAATAATATAAATAGAGAACAAAGAAAAACAAATATGAATCTGTGTTTTTTGACAGAAAGGAAAAAGAAGAAAAATATTTAGAAAAAATAAGCAAGAAAGAATTTGTTTTATCAATTAAGAAATTGGAGAAAGGGCAAAGAAACAGAAGAAATAGAAGGAAAAAACGTATTTGGAAAAACAACAAAAAATATGCAGAAAGAAAGGGAAGTGATAAAATAATAACAATTAGAGAGAAAATAGTCTTTGAAAACAAGTCAATGAGAAAAGATTAAAAAAGAAGAGAATAAAAAAAGGGATAGAAGAAGATTTTTTAGCGAAGCAATTGGAAAGAAAAGCAAGAAGACAAAAAAAAAAATGGGAATAAATAGAGAAAAAAAGAATATGAAAAATATTCTTTTAATTGCAATCTGAAGAAAATCATACACCAATAGAAATAAAGAAGGCAAAAAAGAAAAAAACAGGCAATGAGATTAGTATGACAAAACAAAATACTCTTAATCCTTTTATTTGTAGAGTCTGGAATAGACTTTAAATCTAGTCTAAATCTCGGTGAAACTAAAGTTAAAAGAAATAAATGATCAAATAAATATAAATCTTAATCCAACTCTGGTCATAACAAAAAGTTTTTACATGCTGAGATATCAGCTCCCAAACTTATATTTAATGAGACAGCTTTAAAAACAGCAGCATCTGAATTTAGTTTTTCTAAAATAGTAAAAATAGAAGAGAAAATTACAAAAATAAAAAAGATAGTTTTTAATTATTAGTAGTATTTTTTCAATCTTTCCCACATTGAAAATTTTCTGGCTTTTTTAACTGTGAAAATATTTAATCAAAGAAAAAATGGCTTTCTTCTGGTGATCAAAATCAGTAGCCTTCTCTTCAGTATTGGAAGTTTTCACAGAATTTCAAATTATTTAAATCATGGGAGAAGACTGCTCTCATTTTGTTGACCCTAATTAAGTAAGGGGTGTTTAGTTTTGGAAACATATTCTCAGTTATTACTACCTTTGAAACCTTTAAGTTCTATTATCTGAAGAAGGCAGAAGGATTCATTGACTGAAACAAAAGTCCAAATTAATAGGTGAACAAATTATCAAGTTTAATTTCAATATTCCGAAAATAAAAAGAAAATTTTTTTTTTCCAAAAATGAAACTAATTAGAAAAGAAAGAAACTATAAATAGAATTAAGAAAAAAAAATGGCCCAGTGGATAGGCAATTGGACTATGAAACTTTAGTAGATGGGTTCAAATCCAATTTGTTCCATCTACGTTGACATGTCAACTAATACCCTTGAGATCAGTATGAATCCTCATCTTCCTTCTAGCTATGGATTAAATAGTGCAACTTGTGTAATTAAAAAAAACTATGCAAGTTTATCATAAGTAATTGTTTTCGGCATTAAAATAACATAAAGAGGTTAATATGCCGTTAAAAACAAAAAATAAACAAGAAAAAAATGTTGATTATGCTTGTTACCTTCACAATGTGTTATTCAGAGACTTTTTCTACAGTCCCGACAAATCTCTTATATCTGAGTTACACTTTGGCCAAACACCAATCCAAGTTTACCACAAGGCTAGTTTTGTGTTTTTATCACATTCTTGAACTATTTTGTAATCAGTGTTATCCTTCAGCTAGATGAGTTACTCTTATTAAGTTTACAGGTCCCATCTAACCAGTTATTTGAAGTGTTATTCTTAAAGTTAGATAAGTTACTTCCCCAAGTTTATGAGCTTCAATGTAATGTTTTTTTTTACATGAATTTGAACATATATTACATGATTTCAGATTCCAAGCTTCTACTACTTCTCAACTACAGTTGAAGTCATTTATTGTTTGGTCATGATCTTTATTTGAATCATTCAGGTTTTGACTCTAATCTTTAGTGTTATCTTCACTTATCTTCAATTTTGGCTGATGAACCCTCCAACCTTTCTTCAGATATTGCTCTCACTCGGAAACTTTCATATCAAACTCAGGAACCTTCTTGGAACTGCAAACTGAAACCATTAATCAATCTAAAAGAGTAAAGTGTCAAGATTCTGAGAACCTTATCAGGTACTATGTTATTATCTATGTTAGGAATTCTTCTATTATTTTTACATGCAGTCAAGATTGAACTTTTTAGCTCTAGATGGTGAAAGTCCACTTGAGACAGTAAGTAAATAGGCAGTCTGACATTGGAATCATATTACTTGAGTATGAATCCCTGTTATTCCATTTACATTCAATGCCCTTGGATAGAAGAACCTTTATCAAAAATAATTCTTCTTGACATTGTTTGTTTGTTTAGTTTAAGAGCATATCAACCATTTTTAGATCATTTCGATGTCGAGAACAATTACTTATCATAAAAGTAATTTTTAAACTCACATAGTTTTTTTTAATAACACAAGTTGCACTATTTAGTCCATAGCTGGAAGGAAGATGGGGACTCATTCCTTTCCCAAGGGTATTAATCAACATGTCAATGTGGACAGAACAACTTGGATTCAAACCCGCATACTACGGTTCCGAAGTCCAACTGCCTATCCACTGGGCCATGTTGACTGTCCCTCTTCTTGGCATTAAACAACCTACAAAGGTTGATATACCATAAAACAAACAAACAAACACACCTCCAGATGAATATCATTGTGTATCTTTATCAAAAAACATGTAGGGCAACTACAACAAGACAATATAAAAGCAGGAGTTTGTATCAGTTGAATTAGAAAAAAAAAAAAAAAAGCATATCAATCTTAGAAAAAAACTTTTTGTTTCCAAAATGTTTCTTATTTTTCGTTTACAGAAAAAGTTATATCGGTGAAGATGGCCTGAGAGCATCCAAATATATTTATTCATGTTTCTCGATATCTTTGGAAAATATTTAATTTGTATTTTAGGTGAAATCTTTCAATATTCAAAATAGATAAAGAAAACTAAGCAATGAACAAAGACAAAAAAATAAAAATAAAAGTCAACCATGCCAAATGTCCATGTGGACTCCAGTTATGCATTACTATTCATCAACCTAAGAATAACCCTGATTTCATTGAAACACTTGGTGCCCTGTCCTTTATCCATCCCTCTATGTGTTTGTATACAGTATATATTACATTTCTACACCAGAAGAAACTCATCTCTGTGGATTAACACCTACATGTCTCAGGACAATTTAAAGCTATAAAGATACACATGCAAGAAAAGACAAGCGTGTTAAGAGAATTCAAATTCCCAAGCAGCAGTTAAAATAGTCAAAGATCCCCAAATTCTATTCTTTATCCTGAAAGATGTCACATCACTAAAGAAAACAATTCAGACAGACTTCATTGTTAACAACAAACTTGCCAGAAACAGAGTAGCAACAAACTTGATACATTAAATTTACATAAAATAGATTTTCATTTCTAGAGATAAGTACTTATATAGTTTATCAGTTTTGAATATTGACTTTTTTACTGTTTGATCTGTCTAAATTTCAGGGAACACTTATCCTATCTACATACTGTGAATGCTGTCCTCGCCTTAGATTGATTAAGCTATCGAGTTGATTTCTTTGTTTTCATATACTTAAAATTCTTGATTATATTTTTTTTACTGAATTTAACCCTTAAAATAATTGAATGCTTAAATACTGGAAAAATAAATTGTTTTTCTTATTAAAAAAGATTGATCAAATAATAATATAGTGTATTATTTACAAGAATCATTTCAAAAGTAATGTCTCCTATTATATTTTTCTATCTGAAAGTATTAGAGAGGATTGCAAATTACTTTGTTAGTATGGTAAAATTTATATATTCATTGTCCTTGTCCTTATTATTGCTACCATTACAAAAATTTCAACCATTGAACAGATTTTGATATAATGGTTCCTTGACTTGATCTCTTGAAAAAGGCCTAAACGATAATCAGGCAAAACTTTCTGAAGATAACAATAACAAGAATTAGAAAAATAGACATACACAAAAACAAGAGTTATTTTTCAATAAACTTTTCAAAAAAGGTTTTTAAAAAAGCAAAATTTTTCTATAGGAAATGCTTTGGAAAATATACAGGATGAGGCGGGGTTAACAGGTGGTTTTTGATATATCATAAGTTCTAAGATTTCATTGAAAATAGGATATATTTTTTGTCACTCTATTTAAAAAGGTTTACTATTTATGAAGTTAAGTGAAGAATATGTAATGACCATTTTTACTTTTTACATAACTCTTGTAACAAAAACCTTATGTTTAATTGTCCACATTTTGAACTTTTATCTGAAACAAACAAACATTCATTATTAGATTATAAAATGGCATGTTTTGCAAAAACAATGATACCTATATTTTTCTAATAATATACACAGAGAAATTTCAAAAACTCTTATTATTTATACCCTCACCTTTTATTTGTTATTAAGTGTTCATGATGATTGATACATCATAAATTGACAAAACCATTACATTGAATTTTACCTACCTCAAGCAGATGGGCTCATTAACTTGGGAGAGTAATCAATCTAGATGAAGGGCAAAACTAATTACAAAAGGCTAGGGATATAATGAGCATGTAAAACTGGTCTTGTGCCTAACTTGGGTTGGTGCTCAACCAAGTAAATGTATCATAAAAATTAAGAAATCCAGATGCAATTATATCTAAAATAGATCTTTGAAATTCTAAAAGAAAATTTCTTATTTAAAAGTTAACTTAAAGTTAACATAAAGATGATATAGACTTTGTATTGAGAGTAAGAGTAATAATAATATTGAAAAATGTATTTTATATATGGAAGCAAGTATCTGAATAAAAAACAGAAATTATTTCCTTCAGTAAAATAAAGTAAAATACTATTATACTTAAGGTCCAAAAATCTTTATAAACATTTCAAAAATGTGATATTTATAATAGATACTTGTGAAGTTGGTTAATGGCGAACAAGTTGGCTTATAAGACATAATAATTCTCTTCATATTTGAGCAAATTTTATGGAATTAGTTTTTCTTTTATAGCTTATTGTCTTTTCTGGTATTAGATGAGAGAATCAAATTTTACATGCAATTCAATTTAGCCATCTTGCTACAAACTAAAAAAAGAAAATCACGTGATCTAGAAGAATATCAATTCCAATATTTTATTTCATCTAACTATAAAAATCAAGAAATGGTATATCAATATATCTTTTAAGCATCTACTTTTATGGGTGTTTTTTGTATTTTTATTTGAAAATTCCATTCACACATATATATATATATTTTATGTGTTAATTGTAAAGAATTCACTTTTTTAATTTCATAAATGAATTTTCTTTTGTCATGGGCCTAAATATCAAAACACTTAAATTTATATCCCCCCATCCATCAAATTTAAAAATTGCTAAAAATCATGAAAAAACATATAATCAAAATAGTAAAGTTAGATAAACTGAAGATGGTGTATGCAAAACTAAAGTTTGGTAATGGGACAATAAGTTTCAATAATTGGACCCTGAAATCAGAATTCATATACTATGTAAGGAGTAAAACTGAAGATAATAAAGAAGAGAAATAAAATCCTTTTTAATAACATATATATATATATATAAAAAATATATAATAATAATAATATATGTGTGGGTGGGTTATGTATTTATTTCTATTTGTTTTCATTCATAAAGTAACATGCTAATAAATATTGACCTTTAACTTCATAGCTTAAATGTTTCTAAAAATTGTCTGCATAAAAGTATTTGATGGCATGCTGTTTTCTATTGTTTTTCCCTACTATCAATTTCATTTCAGAGCAGTGACAATTTCATCATTACTTTGTTGTGGCTTTCTCTCATTTCCTTCTGTTTGTATCCTCGAAAAGTAAACTAAAAATGAAAAGGCTCTGCATTTGTTGAATAATAAAATGTTGTTTATTATATTTGCAAGGTCTTCCTTTAATTTCACTTCTTTTACCATATCATCTTTCTGCTATTTAATCCTTTTTTTTTTGTTTTCCTTTTCTTTATCCATTAATTTTATTTCATTGTTTGCAAGGAAGATATTGGACCCTAGCCAATTGGAAAAGCGGGAAAAGATTGGATTTAGTTTTTACCCACTCTTGGCTTACTTCATTTAAAAGATGACTTTACAATCTCAAATATTGTGAGTATTAGATATGATGGTTATGAATGTGAATGAATATGAACTTGCACTGCCCCTGCAATTGAGGGGTCTATGGTAGCCATAAGCATGGTTCTGATAGGGAGTAAGAATTTTACCAGTGCTTTTAGTATAATGTCCATTTATGTTACCAACCTTTATAAACTAGAAAAAGTTATTTTTAAATTTGCAGATTAACTATTATACAATATATTTCACAAAATAATTTGGATGAGTTAATTCCTATATGCCATCAAGAAACAGAAATTCTGGTTTATTTTTTTGTTTCATTTACATTGTTTTTTTTTTAAATAATGACATACACATTTTAATTTTAATCTATGTACTTATAAAATCAGTTTGTTCTGGTTGTTTTAAACCCTACATCTCTATCTCCATAGAAAAGGAAACCACAATAGTTACTTTTTAAGAATTCTGTTTTTATGTAGAGCTATTCAGAAAATGAAACCACCATAGTTATTTTCCAAAAAAAAAAAGGTAATTCAGACCACTAAAATCTGCATATAAGCGGTAATGCCTTTCAGTGTAATAGGTTTCCTTAACTAACATAGAGAAAAGTATAAGATATGAGTTTAGTATAAAAAATCCTGAACTGCTTTCCAATATAATAAGCTTCCTTAATTATCTTTGTAGCAAGTCCTTGTCGCCCAGGCAAAGCTAGGAAATACTTCTCATAAAGTATTAAAGTTTCATGACTTGTTTTCTGGCATGAAATTCGAACATTACATTTTGAAGAAAATAACATGAAATTTCCTTTTGCTTTAACAACAATAATGGAAAGAATTTATCAAGAATTGTTTAAACATTTTGCCCAGCAGAATTTTGACTTTGAGAGTGAAAATGGATGGATATTTAGAAAACCCCTCCCTCATCTGATTGAATAACAATCATTATTACCTCTTCAAATGTTGACTGTTGTCCGAATATTGTATCCAAGAGTTCTACTACCAACTGTCCATTGCATTTTCTAAATCCATAAATGATCTGATTATCTGTTTCCTACTCCTTTGTTTTACAAGACATCCGATATTTTGAGAGGGCTATAATTACATCAATAAAAACTATGTGTATAAACACAAGTACAATGATAAAGTAGCAGTCAGTTAGAAAAATGGAGAAAATAAAGATAAGGTCCTTTTTCTTTTATAAAAACTGGTGACCCTCCTTCTCTTCCTGTCTCTGTCCTTGGAGACCTTGGTTTTCGATCATCATATTTTTGACAGCGAAATACTTTTGAAAACCCTCTGTGATTCCAAAACTATTTATCATGAAGTAAAAACAAATAGGAAGAAGTGAATCTAAATGACAGTAATGAAATATATCACTGAGATAAGTAATATGACTCGGCCAAATTTTGGTAACCTTATGTTTTGAGTCAAACACCACTGTTGAAAAATTGAAGGTAATTCAGAATAATAAATATTCTTTCAAACCGCATAAGAAAAAAAAATAACAGCATCTAGTTATGAGGTGGCACCAAATGCTTTTGTCCAAATAAAAAGAAAAAGAATAAAGACCCAATATATGATATTAATTTAAACCTGTCAATCTAGAATAATATTTGCTACATTGCTCAAATAAGAATGATTAAACTTTTGTGTCTTGCTATATAAGTAACTTGTAAATTGATAGATATGTAACTATTCTTGATATTACCATCATAAAACAAAACCATTCAAAATATAATGGTAGAGACATAAAGTATGCAATAGAAGAATAGGGTGAACTCTATCTATATATCAGTGTATGTATAGTGGAAAGGTAAAAGCTTGGTTTCTGGAATCGTATTGCATGAGTTTAAATCTCAGTCAAAAACTCTTACATTCACTTTCATCTGTTCCAGATAGATGAGGCTCAAAAACTCAGGAGTGTAGCTCATTTAGGAGAAGGACACTCCTTTTGGCCAGCTAGTTGTTTTTGTTTCTCACTGGTTAAAAGCCTAAGAGAAAGAGAGTATTTTACATGTCATACAAACATACATGTTATTATCTATACAGACAACTCTTACATTTCCAACATTTTATTAGGGTTGGCCTTCTGTTAAAAAGTGGTAGTCACTGTGCGATAGAAGTACCTGGATTGGTGCCCAGGCACTGGTAAACCCTCTCTAGACGATGGAACTGTAAGTCATCTGTCTAAGAAAAGGAAACTCCGACATAAAATCTGCATTCCACTTAAACAATCAGTCATCTTACCCTGGCTGATAAATGTCTGAATGGAACGAGAGTGGGTTGAGCGTGTCGTACAAGCGCACAACACATAATTTACATACACAGACAACTTAAGAAGGGTAGCCCTTAAAACACATGTGGCTTGCTCATATATAGCCCTTTCTTTGAGTTGGCCATTTTTCTGTCAAGAAGTGGCAGTCACCATGTATCAATGTACAAGATGTTTATCAGTGTATGTAAGTATCAATATAAGTGTTTATGCATCAATGTTTTTTGTATGTACAAGTACATGCATGTATCAATATGGGTGTATGTATCAGTGTATGTATCTATCGGTATATGTTTATACAGTAAAAACACGTACCGATAAATACATACAATGATACATACACTTATAAATACACATACATATATATGATGGATTCTCCCATCGATTTCGACGTATGAGGGTCATCAAACCACGTATGGTTGTCAGACAACCACACAGGAA
>JAUZSX010290534.1:0-14250 GCA_034780655.1 Idiosepius hallami
CTTACCCGGGCTTTATATATTCGGTGTTACCCTTCACCTAGATGAACTGCTCTCCTGAGCTAACGAGCCCCATCTGCTTTTCTCCTATTTTATTGAATGATTTCATTCAATTTATTTACCTTTTATATATATGTCTATCATATTATTAAGGAAAGCAAAGTATTCTTATAAAATAACTATTTGTTTGTTCATTTTGTAATTTGATTGGGATTATGAAGAATTGAAGTTTAATAAAGAGTACAAAATCGCAAAGCATAAGATAAAACCGTATAAGTGGAAAAATATTGCAAAAGATGAAAGAAATAAGAATATTAGTTACACAAGACTGAATATTGAGTTTTACACAACTAGATTTTGCTATGGAATCTAATCATATTTAAATCTGCCATTTATCCATCTGTCTGTATTTCTATTTATCTAATTCCACTTATCATATAAATAAGCTCAATCCTTTTGAAGTTAGAGCATGATTAAGAGAATTCAAAAGTAATGTGTGTATAGTATATAGATTTTAGCAATGAATGCAATGTCAAAATGTCTTTTGTAAATGAATGAAATTACTATTTCCCAAAATATTATAACTACAATTTCAAGGTAACCTTTTTATTTATATAGATTGCTCCAAACTTTATTTTTTTAATCAAAAAAGAATGTTTTTCATATTCATTTTTTTTCCTTGCAGAAAGAAATCTTCAGTTTGATATTTATTTTACTAATACTATTTTTAATTATAGGGGGCGAGGTGGAGCATTGGTAAAAGCTCGGACTATGGAATTGTATTGTGCGAGTTCAAATCCTTCAAATCCCAGTCAAAAGCAATGCATCTACCTTTACCCGTCTTGGGCAGATGGGCCTCGTTAACTCAGGAGAGTAGCTCATCTAGATAAATGTCAAAACTGATTTCAAAAGCCTTCCAAGTTGTGGGTTGAGCATAGGGCTAATGACTGTTTCTCATAAAACAAGTATGCTACGGAAACAGCGAAAAAACAAATTTGCTACCCAACACACTTCTAGATGTAATAGTTGATGGATTTTTAATTATCCAATATTTGTCAACTTAAAAAGAATTCAAATTTCATATTACAAAATTGATGTTTTTCCTTAGTTTACAAATTTTTCTTTTCACCTTTAAACCAATCAAATTTTCCTTTCATAATTATCTTTTTTTTCTTTAGAGAGGAACACCATTTTCTGTTTGTGAATAATTTATTACAATGAGTTGAACACTATCCCTTTGATAGATTTTTGATTTCAGATTTGATAGATATTTTATGAGGCTTAGATGTATGTTCTTATATTATAGAGGAATACCATTTTTATTTTGTCATTTTTTTTAAGTTCTGAAATTAATACTTTTGTTGATAAATGTTTTTTCCTTTTGATTAGATAAACAAAGTTATTTTTGAATTACAAATATATTTATTATTTTATAGTGATTTCATTTTTAATCAAAAGAAAGTATTATCATAATTTAATTTTTGTTTGATTGATAAAAAAAATAGAATATTGTATTATAGATTATTAATAACAATGAATTAGAATGAAAAATATTTATAAACTATTTATCTATTATTCCTAAATTATGATAATGTTCCTTATCATAATAAATTTTTTATATTTTTAATTCATGTATTTATCAATAATTTTTTTATTCCCTTTAGATCTATTATTCTATTTACCTATGATTTTCTATCAATTTATGGATATATGAATATCTATCTTTGAAAGATCTATGATCATTGACACAGGGCAGTGATTGGAAGAAATAGGGAAAGGTTTGATGGATATCATTTAAGCTAAACTCACCCTTGACTGGACACATTCATAACTCATATTCACATCTCATAATAAATACATTCATTTTCTCAGTCATAAAATTCTATTAACCAAAACACTGTAATTACACTATAACCGAATCCTACTTAGAAAATCCCCAAATGGTGGTTGTTTATAAGCGATAGGAGAGAGAGAAGGGGGGAGTATTGAAATAGCACAAGTTTTCTACATAAAATCTTGCTTATATTTCTTTATAAATAGACCTTACAATTTTCTCTTTCTCATAAACTCACAAATATTTGTACATACTCTCAAACACATACATACATATATGTGTATGTCTGTGTGTATATATATATATATATATATATATATATATTAATCTAAGGGATAAGATTGCTTAAATTTATAGTTAGAGTGCTCAATATCAGTGTTAGAGCGTGTATATTAGTTAAGTGCAGACATGGAGTCAACAGCTGTCGGCAACTGCCAATTTCTCGCTACGCTGTTATCAGGCCGATGACCGTGTAGCGAGAAACTGACTGTTGCCGACGGCTGTTGACTCCGTGTCTGCACTTAACTTATATATCGAGGGAGAGAGAGTTAATGAGCGTAGGCACAGTCAACAACCTTTTATGAAAGTTGAATCAATTCAGAGTATTGATTATTTGTACGGCTGTGGCAATATGCTTTTATTAAAGAATATTCATTAAATGTAATTCTGATGAACCACATTTCATCTTTAAATCCGCCACTTCATACTACAAAATGAACGCACACATTCATATTATAAAATGGACACACACACACATACATTCATATAATTAAATGAACACACATACATACCCTCATACCTTCATATAATAAAACACACACACACACATATTTTATGCATAATTTTTTTCTAAACTCACGATTCCCAAGTTTTTCTGGAAGATTCCAATTTCTTGAATTTGTTTGTCAACCAATTTTCTTGAAACTTTGAATTGTTTAAGAATCTGTGAAGCTAATTGGTCATATAAGGGGTCACTGAGATGCGCTCCGTACGGCTTGGGTGATACGATGTCATCATTGCTAACTTGTTGACCAGATCCAATCTTTAATTTGAAAAAAAATCAGTTTAATATGGTTTAATTTATTTTAGTTTTTGAAATGAGGCTTTGTAATTTAGGAATTAACTTAATTATTCAGACTTTTGTCCGCATCTCAGTAGAAAGACCTAAAGACAACCTGCGATAGACTAGGATGGAACATAGTGTAGAAACATAAAAAAAAAAGATGAGGACAAAAGTCCGAATAATAAAGTTAATTCCTTATTTTATTATGGTTTCTTATTTTGGTCTTCAGTTAAAAAATGCCTTTCCAAAGCAAGATTGTTCTCGGCATTAAATGACCTAGAAAAATGTATATGCCTTAAAACATAAACAAATACAAAAAATATCACTATGGACTTGGGTTTATCGTTTAGAAGATCGTACTGCATTCTTATGAAATTACATAAAAAATTAAATAAATTAAAACATTTACTATATTTCTTAATATGACAAGTGAAAACCTTTTGTGATATTTTTATAGGCCAAAATATGTTTCTTGTTTTCTATTTCTAGACGTAGAATAACATTTTGAATGCATTGTAGTAAATACAATAAACTTACATGAATGAGGTTACGGTAATTATTTTGTTCATCCATCATGACGGTGACAGGAATTAAAGGCATGACTCCAAAGTTTTTTCTTAAGCGAATCAGAAAATCTTCCAATGATTGTTCCATCGTCCAGTTTTGGTCAACCAGTGGCATTCCCCCTGCTGCATTGATCAAATACGCCACGTTGGAAATTGATTTTTGATTAATATAATCTGAAAAACAAACACAAAGATATAAAAACTAATGAATTGATTTTAACAAAATCAGTCGTTCCCTCAATGTGAGTCTAAAATCAGAGATCGAATCCCGGTGAAGTTGGTTTGGCCAAATTAAAACGTTTTGATGTAAAGAGAATTGTCTTATTGCCGTTTAAGTTCATTTCAAGATTATGGATGCACTTGATTGCCTTATCCAGGACGCCACTTGGATTTTGAGATGAAATAAATCACAAAAGTTTCAAATCATAATTTTTTTTTTTTGGGGGGGGGGTTAAATAACTTCATTTCTTCGAAATTTCGTTTTAAATCAATTAACGCTAATTAAAATATTATTGGCTTTTTTTTCTGTTTCTTCAATGAATTTCTTTTCCGTCTGAAAAGGTTTTTTTTTTTTTTTTATAAATGAAATCGAAATTTAAATTTTGTTTTTAAGTTTTTTTAAAATTTATTTTATGTCTGAATGACAAAAGCCGAATCTTCTTCGTCGATTGATTGGCATAAGTCATGTTTTTTTTGTGACGGATTTTTGCCAATGCTTCTCTTGCTGCTGCTGCTGCTGATGCTGCTGCTGCTGCTGCTGATGATGATGATGATGATGATGATGTGCCACTTGAAGAGACGACTTGTCTTTATTAAGCATTTGCTTTGCCTCTTTGTAATCAGAAGATTTTTTATTGGTTTCTCTCAATTTACAAAAGAGCTAAAAAGACGAACTCTTGATGGACAAGTTTAAAACCAGAAGGAAATGTCTCTGCAACATTCAATAAAAAGCAATTTTTCGTTCAAAGATGTTAAGTTAGTTTAAATATATTCGGCATTTATTCTATTACGATGCGATCTTGCTTATCAAATGACTCACTGTGTTGGGCTTAAATCAATCTTTATATCTGGACTGTAATGGCTTTGTTAACGTTGTCGACTCATCCAGAAGTGCATGCAATATGATAGAGATTTGGGCTGAGTGACCGTTGCGCAGCCACAATCCAACAATATTTAACCCAGTAATATCTTTATATTTTGTCTACGATATGACCCACCTTACCCTTGACGGTGAAGCAGTAGTAAGAGCTTAGACTGTGGAATCTTATTATACGAGTTTAAATAATAGTAAAAAAATTCATTGAATTCACTTGCAGCTGCTTCGGGCATATAAGGCTCGTTAACTCTGGAAAGTAACTCATTCAGATGAATAGCAATACTGATTACTATTTACTTCCTAAAATGCATGAATTCTGTAAATAATTAAATGTCTTTACCCAAATAAATCTTGAGTTAGTCAAAGTAACGGCAACGCTTTAAGTAGAGAAAAGCTTAACGTTATTTTCAAAGAGACTTCACTTAGTAGTAGTAGTAGTAGTTCTTCATCAGAATCCACTGACCCCAGAAGATCCATGTAAGATTTCTAAATTGTTTATTTATATACACTAGTTAAAAAAACGAAGTAAATTTACTTACAGGCACGAAGAGTTCTGTTCTCTATGAACTTAACTTGCTTGGTCATTGAAAAAGAAACATAGCAATATTGAATTCATTATTATTATTATTATTACAGAATATATTTTTATTAGATTTGTCTTTTAAAAAAAAGTAAAAAGCTTAATTTTATACAATATCTTTTGATAAGTAAATCCTTAAAATTAAAATTTATCTTTTTGTAAAGAAATGAAAAGTTTTTTTTATGTCCAATAACTATAAAGTGACCCACCTAAAAAAAAAAAAAGAAAATTGGGTAAACGGGTAGAAAAAGGTTGAGAACCGCTAATTTAAACCCAGATTTCTTTTGTTTAGGAAGAGAAAGTTCTATCTTGAAAGAAAAAACATGTGTTTACCTTGCGAAATGCATGACGTATAAGTGATTTTAGTCTTGCTAACTGCTTCGATTTCTTCTGGTTCTGGAGATGAAGACAAAAGTTCTGCAAAGAAAACACAAATAAAATAAAGACTTTTTCTCAGATGCAAAAAAAAAGGAATTTCACGTCAATCGAGAGACAGAAAGGCAATCCTCCTCCTTTAGAAAATCGTAAAACTTTTTCGATGCACGAGATTGACACACAAATACAGGGTGTCCGAAAAGCTGGTGCGCAATAGAAACGTCTTAATGCCAATGAAGGACATTTTCAGCATTTCCTATAAAAACATCTGTGATACTGTAAACAAATCAAACCTTTTTATTTGTCAAAATTGTCTTCTCTGAATGTTCTATGTTAAAATTGACTGTTTCAGTTTATTTAATTTTCTATATAGCCATAGTGCACAGTAATTTTTTGGACAGCCAGTATATACACTGTCCGAGTCGTTGCTGTGCAGTAGAAACTAATATCTTAATGCCAGTGAAGAACATTTCCAGCATATCCTTTAAGATAAGTTCCGATACTATTAATAAATAAAACCTTTTTATTGGTCAAAATGTTTTATGACAAAATTTATTGTTTATTTGTTTGTTTGTTTTTTCTACAATCCCAGGGTGCACAGTAACGTTTTGAACAACCTGTATAATCAGGAAATATGGTTTGCCATATAAAATAATGTCTTAATTTCAACGGAGGACATTTTTAGCATTTCCTTTAAGACAAGCTGTGATATTCTAAATAAGTAAAACCATTTTATTGTTTAAAAAAATGTGTTATCTAAATATTTTATGATAAAATTTATTGTTCATTCGTTTATTTAATTTTCTATTAATTCATAAAGCACGATTGGTTTTTGAGACAAGGTGTTCAAATCCAATACTAAAAATAAAAATAAAAATTCTGACTCACCTAAAAGTTTTTCCGTTTTATCCTTAATGTCATCTCTAAAAACACTGTCTGACCCTTCACCTTTGACCGGGTGGGATTCCATCCAGGATCCACATGCATAATTATAAAAGTCCTCACAAGCATTGGCAGAAGAATTCATCGTCTGTAAAATTCGGGCAGCTAAATACAGGGGGAGGGGAGTAAAATAAAATGAATTACTCACTAAAATCATTCATTTGGACAATCACTTTATTTATAAGAGAATACACCTGAAGAAATCAGGAAGATTAGTAGATCGAAACTTGGTGAAAATATCAATTATGAAAATGTGTACAACAGTTAAAAAGAAATTGAATGTAAAGATTATAAAGCCTCACTTCATAAAATTCTAAAAAATATACCATAATCACAAAAGTAAACGACAGTAAAATTAATGGATGTCATTTTTGATAATAAAAAACAATAAAAACATGAATTCCCACATTCCCTCCTGTTATGGGTCAAATAGTGCATAGGGCATAATCTGTGATTTAAAGTACGTGCAGACAAAACGTACGTTTTTCAAAAAATGGTTGTTCTCTGCATTAAACGACCTAAAAAAAGGGGGATTGATATGCCGTAAAAGAAACAAGCAATATCAAAATGTTTTATTTAATTTTTCAGCCAAATATGGAATCCAAGTGGTTACTACCCTTTCTTTTGTTGATAAGAAAATTATGTGCCTTAAAAATCGACTGAATCTCAATGCACTGGGTTGTGCAGAAAGATTGCTCATGTGACAATGGTAAGTCCTTCTTTACTTTTCTAAAAATTGTATTTGCTATTCTGTTCTTAAGTTCCAATTTAATAATCCATCTCCCCATCCACATTTAGTTTGTCTGCAGTTCAGTTTTTAGGTTTTTACAAGTGTCTATCTAAGGCTCTCTAAATGTTCGAAGCGTCTCACTACGACTCCCTAAATGTTTTCGATAACAAAACTGCTTTAATTCATTTCATTTAGGCTTCCATTTTTTATTTTTTGTTCTATTACTATCTGTTAAAAGAAAAGAAAACTTGTGATTTTAATGAATAATGGTATTTAAAAAAAGAATAGTGAAATATTTCGATTAGTTATCGCTAATTTATGTGTAGATGATTCGGCCTAAAGCTAGTCAAGTCTGGGGAAACTGTTATGAATAATGTTTTGGAAAGAGAGCATATATATGCAAAGCTGAAAATGGGTAACGTTCAAATGACTTTATTTTTCATAAATATTGTTCGAATTTTGTATTTTTTATTAAAGATTTCGTAATGTCTAATTCAAATAAAGTAAATCTAATATTTAAGTCAGATTGTGTTAAAATTACAGAAAAAAAAACATCAAAAATAAAGAAACAATTTTAGTTCCAAAGTCTTCAGTGACTTTTTGAACAGCGTTTATAAAAGATGAAAGAAAAGAAGAATCGGATGAAAAATGAAATTGTTAGACATTTATCAAGTGAGAAACTTTGTTTCCAGTCATTTGTTTCTTATTCAAAACCGAATTGGAATTCCATTCCCCCCCATAGCCCCCTCCTCCTCGCAGTGCCCCTTTGCCCCATCACGATAGCCTCCACCCCCACCCCCCCGAAATATGACTTTAAAAAAATTCTCTTCGTTTTGTTAGTTTTGTGACTTTCTCTAAATTGGTTCATTAAGTTTTGTCCGTGTGTCTTTGACAGACGACAGAAATATTGTTCACACATGAAATCCAATTTTGCATCCAACTGGAAACTTGTGTTCAAAACTGACATAAGAATATTTTGAAAGAAACAGTTTTTTGTTCAATGATTTTATCTGATTCTTCAAAGAACAAAAAAAAACTTTTCGTTCAGGCAAAAAGGTTTTTTTTTGTTCTTTGAAGGTTTTATTTCTATTCAAAATATTTATTTCTAATTTGTGTTAACTTAATTCTGTTTATTTAGAAAAAAACCTTTGAGATGAGATTTGATAATCTGTTTATTCATTTTTGTGAACTGTTGTCCTTTATCTTTGTAATTGTTGTTTCATCACGTTCAACATTGCTACGAGGTTATGGTTAAAACACCTGAAGAAGGCCAGAAAATTAGTTAACGGAAACATGTTGATTTATTAAGTTTTTACTTGTTTCATCCTTGAACAATTAAATAGATGTAGATAATAATCCACAAAAATAGAATTTTTTTTTCAAAAAAAAAAAACATTCACCATTCGAATTTTCTAGAATTTTTTTGTCACGTAATGCAACTGTTTATTAAGTTTTTATTTTCTAAATTAACAGTTTTTATTTGCTTTTGAAAAAAACTCACGAGAGTTGGAATACGAGACCGAAAATAGAATAATAATAAATAAAAATAATATATATTAATCTAAGTAATAAGGTTTCTTAAAATTGTAGAGTGCTCAATATCAGTGATAGTGTGTATATTAGTTAAGCGTAGAAACGGAGTCAATAGCCTTTGGTGGCTGTCAATTTCTCACCTGCGTGATCATCAGACCGAAAAGCTTTTCGGCCTGATGACCGTGCAGGCGAGTGACTGACAGTTGCCGAAAACTGTTAACTCTGTGTCTACGCTTAAACTTAGTTTAATTACAAAGAATAATTTTGTGTCGTTTGTCAACTTTTCTTTCTCGTCTAATTCTGTCAAGGAATGAAACGAAGCGGAATTCAGCTTCGAAAAGTGGATGAAAGTTATTTCGCCTGAAACTAAATTTGTTAATTAAGTTCGATTGCCAATTGAAATCCTTGAAGAAAAGTTTGCTTTTCAAGGCTTAAAACCTCTTGAAATGTTAAGAGAGAATCTTTTAGTTTTGGATTCGTCTTTCACATTCATTTCATCTCTTGAAGCAAACAAACTAATGACGTAATGGAGGAAGGGGGGAAGGGGAAGAATATCAATTTGGTTCTCAATTCTGTAACAAATAGATTTATAATCATTGTCAATCGTTCCTAATTTAACTTGGAAACAGTTTTTTTTCTATTTCAATTGATTTACTGCGATTTATTTTCTTAACATCCCAATTTTGTTTTATAAAAGTTGAGATCAACTCAAAACTAATCTAGTACAACATTTCTAATAATAATAATATTACCCAGAACCGTGCTTAGAGCCCTCGCAGACCCCGCGAGGTGGGGGGCGCAATCTCCCTAGGGGTCACAAGGCTCCTTGGCTTTACAGATCTTTAGTAATTCAAAAAGTTACCAAATTAATTAATCATTAGAATTAATTAGAAAATCATGATCACACTTGAAATATACATCTATCAATCCATCTCTTTTTCTTTATTCCCTATATATATTTGTAATGTATGTATATATATATATGTATGTATATATGTATATATGATCTTTGATCGAAGGCTTCAGTATATTAAGGGGGCAACCTACTTTATTAGGGGAAAAGGCTGCCGCAAGTTGCATTCTGCGATTTGACCGCAAGGTGACTAAGCACGGCACTGATAATACCCTTGGTAAATGTATGAATCTTCTCTCTCTCCCTCTCTCTCTCTCTCTCTCTCTTAAATGAATTAATAGCTTTTCCCATTGTATTCTTTTTCCAACAACCTACATCATCAATGCCATCATCATATCGTATCGCACCGTGAGGCACGTCGTGTAACAATTAGTTTGCTTGAAAGGAATAGCAGGGGCACCGCGTGTTGGTTTGCTACTTGTCTTGGTACAGTACCTGGTATCCTTCAACAGTCACCCATCTAACTATTGACCAGGCTCGACGTAATCATATTTACTTGGTTGAAAATCAACTTTATGGACATATCTTTGCTTATAAGATAGTGTCACCCCCTTCCCCCCCTAAAAAAGAAGGGGGATATTTTTATTGTGTATTGAGAGACATTCACAAATGACAACCTTGCAAAAAAGTGATTTTGAGCAAGTAAACACTTGGCCATTTTAGTAATCATGGATTAATGTCAAATGATTATTGAAGATATCATATTTACTTGGTCGAGTACTAATCCAAGTATGGCAAAAGGTCATTATTCGTGCCCATTATATCCGTGGGCTTTTGTAATCGGTGTTGCCCTTCACCTAAATGAGTTAATCTCCCGAGTTAATGAGTCCTATCTGCTCGGGGTAACTTAAGGCAATGGTTTTGATTGGGATTTGAACTGGTGCAATACGATTCCAGAGTCCAAGCTTTTACCAATGCATAAACTCGATGGATTTTTTTCTATGAAGGACAATCATTGAAGAATGATTAAATGTAAATCACTGATTGGTTGACTGACCTGAAACGACACACCCACGTGACTCACATACTTTCGTTTTCATTGGTTGTAATTTTGTCGTTGTTTTTATTGTTGTTGTCTTTGGTTCTTTTGTTGTTGATGTGACAAGAACTGATGTCTTTTCTTGATCTTTCCCTTCACTTGAAGTAAAGTCTATTGGATTCGTGCTTAGTGCAACACTCGCTTCCACCGTTGAAGAAAAAACATTTCTGGTCACTGAGAAAAAAAAAAATAAGCCGTGAATTTTCTCCGACAATTTATTCGGTTATGGTTTTGAATTAAAACTCATAAAAAACATTTTCAGAATCTAAAAAGAAAAAAAAACCTTGTAAATCGCCTACATTTTAATTTGGAATTCTTCTATCTTATTTTTAAATTTTAAATACCAAACCTGATACGACGTACACTTTAGATACTTTACCTGCTATGGTGTCATTACTTCCTTTGACAATAAAGCTTGGTTTGAATGTGACTCACAACTAGCCAAATACAATTGTTTACTTTATCAAACAACTTTTGAAAAGTGTTTTAACCCTAGTATAGCCATATATATATATATATATATATATATATATATATATATATATTAGCGTTATATTTATGTGTACTTGGTTGAACAACTTTAGTTAGGCACGGGCCATTTTTACGTGCTCTAAGGCTATATGAGGTCGTTGAATCGATGATAGAGGTCTGTGTGTTTGTTTTTACATTTTAATGCATACTTGTGTATGTATTTATATCGATACATGTGTGTATGTTAATATATTTTGATATAAGTCTATGTTTTTGTCTATGTTTCTTATGAGTGAATATAATTGGTATCATTTCAAATCTTTTAGGCTTTGACCAATCAGAGAATTGAATTAATGGCTGTAGATAAATTGCCATTTCTTTGATGAGTTCTTCTTACCTGATGTTGGTGTCGTCATCGTCATCATGGTCGTCGTGGTGTTGTTGTTTGTTCTTCTGTTTGGAATCTTGATATCTCCAAAAAGAATCAACACAATTCCAGAAGAAAGAGTCAAAACGCAGATAATTAAAAGCAACGTCAGCAAAAATAAAACTCTTTCAAGTCGACTCCATCCAGATTTGAAACTTGAAAATTAAAACAAAACATTCAGTAAAAAAAAAACATGCATTTTAAAAGTCTTTTTAAGTCTACAATTGGATTTCAAGTTTATGTATGGGATATGATACACGGTGTAAAAAAGGTCCTTAAAACCTGAAGATTTTCAAACAAGGGTTCAATTTGAAGTTAAAAAGCAGGAACTTGTCTAAAATGACCCCAATTTTTAGGCTGTCCAAAAAGTCCCTTAAAGCCTGAAGATTTACAAACAAAAGTTCAATATGCAGTAAAATGCAACAACTTATCTAAAATGGCCCCAATTTTCTGCAAAAGTTGATTATTTCAAATGAAGCCTTTTTTCATTTGAATGAATTCGTTAAAGATAATTACAGATTTTGAGGCTCTGAAAATCTAAGGGCAGTTCATCAATTCTTCACTGACTTTTGGGACATCCTGTACTGTTCTGGTAGAACAGAGCTTCTTAAACAATGGGTCGTGACTCTAAATTGGGCCGATTAAAAAAATCTGCCGAACGGAATTACTGTTTTTAAAAATAGTTTTTATTTTAATATTTTTAATTCGCTATTTGTAATTGTAATAAATACATTTTACAAAATTTGTGCCATTTTTGGTTTTATATTTTACATGCATGTGTGGTTTATAAAATAGATTTAATTAAATATACGAAGACGAAGCCCTCGGCCGGGATAGAACTAAGACCAACTGATTGTGAGGGCGACAGAAAAATAATGGATCGGTTGTCTATGACGTATGGGGAAAATTCCTCGGGTGACCAGAACGAGAATTTACATAACTAAAAATACCAATATGAAGGAAGAAAAAGGCAGAGGACAGGAAGAGAGACGCCAGAAGCAGAGCAGAGATTGCAGTCTGCGCTTGAAGTGTCAACAGCGACGATGACAATCTCTCTCTCCCCCCCCTCTCTCTCTCTTTAATGAACACGCTAACAACTGAATGGGGAGAATGAAATAGCATAAGAACTGGCAAGAGAAATAATTACGAATAAATAAAAATTAAAAACGAAAAAACCGATCTTCTATAATTCCAGTGTCTCGTATTCAAGTGTATGTAAGTTTAATAATATCCAATGTTACAACAGAGCATAAGATAAACTTTTGGGTTGAAGGCTGACACTGGTCTTTTCGGGTTAGGGGTGGGCATAAAAAAACTTGTTTATCGAAAGAACTGTGCCTCAGGGTGATTATCACCAGCCTTAATCAACACCGCGCTGTTTCTCTCCCTAAAAAAGCAAAAGCCTAGGGTGATATCTCTTTCTCTTTTGGTCCTCTTCCCAGAAGCCTCTTATTCCTGCATTTTGTTTCCTGTAGAACTTTATTTTCCTTTGGAACTTGGATATTTTTTTCTTTTTCTTTTTTTTTTTCTTTTTCTTTTTTTTCCTTGACATTCATTTTATCATTTTTGTTGTTGTATATATTTTTTTATATTTATATTGAAATACAATATTTGTTTTCTTTGGGTTTTTTTTTATCGCCCAAAACAAATAAAAGTAAGAAACTGAAAATAGTTCGAAAAAGAAATCTGTTGTTTTTTTCCTTCCAGCTTTTACGAATAACTTCTCGATTTTCATCCAAAGATATTTCATGTAGATTTTTAAGAATATTTCTCAATGTGACCTTTGAACCCTCATTAAAAGTTCTCATCTCTCTCGTAGCTCGTCTAACCCAACTTTGATGACGTACAAGACTTTACTGTAAATAAAAGCCGTTTGGGCGGCGAGGTGGAGCATTGGTAAAAAGCTCGGACTACGGAATCGTATGACGCTTGTTCGAATCTCAGTCAAAACCATTAAATCTACCTTTAGCTGCTTCGGGCAGATAGGGCTCGTTAACTCGGGTGAGTATCTCATCTGGGTGAACGGCAACATTGATTTTAAAAGCCCACAAATGGTCCTCCAGTTTAGGGATTGAGCATAGGGCTAGTGACCCTTTCTCGTAAAAGAAGTATGCTACGGAAACGACAAAAAAACAAATTTGCTGCCCAACGCACCACTGGGTGTAATGATTGATAGAAAAACTGTTTGCTTTGCTTCTAATCAATGTAATTTAAATGACATAAGGATTTTAGAATGAACAAATAACATTAAGCAAAGAACGGCGTCCACATTTGGAAATAATTTTGATTTTTTTTTAATCCTCCGAAAATTCGACTCAAAATCTAAAAATGGTGAAAATCTTTTCCTCAATTTTACATTTTTGTTTTTTTGGTTCCGTTTTAGATAAATTCATTTATTTTTTATTGCTTTTAAATGATAGAAATTTCTTTTTTTTTTTTTTTTTTTTTTTGAACTTATTTAATTGAACTCTTTTTAGCAGTTAGATGAGTTCAAAGTGTAGCGGATGATGAAGAAGTTTTGCTAGTAAATCTGTTCAAACCTCAACAGTGTCATTCACTAAGAAACAGTGCCGTGCTTTGCCAGTTAGCGGCCCTGACGCAGAATACGCTTTGCAGGCCCCTTTTCCCTAAAAAAGCAAGTTGCCACCCCCCTCAAACATAGGGGAGATTTTGACTATATACAT
>JAUZSX010290555.1:0-11403 GCA_034780655.1 Idiosepius hallami
AGGTACACTAGGCCGAAAAGTAGTGTAGAAGCCCTATGGAAGGCAGTGATTACTGAGGATTCGGTGACTAGACCCAGTATCCTTATCAGAGGTTACGGTTAAAAACACCTGAAGACGGTCTGAGGTACACTAGGCCGAAAAGTAGTGTAGAAGCCCTATGGAAGGCAGTGATTACTGAGGATTCGGTGACTAGACCCAGTATCCTTATCAGAGGTTACGGTTAAAAACACCTGAAGACGGTCTGAGGTACACTAGGCCGAAAAGTAGTGTAGAAGCCCTATGGAAGGCAGTGATTACTGAGGATTCGGTGACTAGACCCAGCATCCCTGTCTGGGGTTACGGTTAAAAACACCTGAAGACGGCCTGAGTGAGACTAGGCTGAAACGTAGTGTAGAAACACCAAAAAACGTACTAAGATGAGGACAAAAGTCGGAATAATAAAGTTAATTCATGAAAAGAATTTATTGTAAAATTAGGCAAATGTTTCCGACCAAAACGAACACACAGTAAATTCCGATGGACGTTAAAACAATGAAAGAAGAAAAAAAATTGCATTTTTTTTCTTTTCATCTGAATCCGTACAAGTCTAAAATTTTGATTAGATATGATTGTTCTCGGCATTAAATGGTCTTAAAAGCGTAATGTAATTATAGATGCCTATATATCGGCCCTTTAGGGTTTTACAAACTAATAGTTTTCATTTGTGATATTTTTTATCTTTTGGATTCCCATTGCTCTATTCTTTTTTATCCACTGAATTTAAAAAAAATAAAAATAAAAAAAATTAATGAATAAAAAAGAAAGAAAGAAAAACACCCCATTCCCCTCGCCCTACACAATTCTAATCTGAAAGATAAGCCAGTCACGCCGCCTTGACGTTGTCTCTCGTAAATCTTTTCTTATTCAAAATACCTACTCAACTAACATAAAACCTTAAGATTCCCCTTCGCTGAGGATACAAACCATCTCCGAATACAAAATTAAGTTCACAAAAATAGACAAATTACAATTGTTTTCTGTTTTGATGCTGACTTTATATATCTTATGAAACAAAACTTGTATCGCAAAAAATAAAATCGTCAGTGAACGAATTTAACTCACTAGAGCTATACACCGAAATAACGTGACTATGAAGTATCTTATAAAACAAAACTTGTATCGCAAAAAATAAAATCGTTAGTGAACGAATTTAACTCACGAGAGCTATACACCGAAATAACGTGACTATGAAGTATCTTATGAAACAAAACTTGTATCGCAAATAAATCGTAAAGTGAACGAATTTAACTCACTAGAGCTATACACCGAAATAATGTGACTATGAAGTATCTTATGAAACAAAACTTGTATCACAAAAAATAAAATCGTTAAATGAACGAATTAAACTCACGAGAACTATACACCGAAATAACGTGACTAATTAAAATATCAATAAGCTATGAAGTATGAAATAAACCTTCGTTCACTTTACGATGAAATTAAGTTCATTAAAAAGAGAGTTTTTTTTTAGGTCTGAATGTGATATCAGCTACCTTTTAGTTCATTTTATTATTAAAAACAATTTTCCCTTCCCACTCATTTGATAATTCTTTTTCACGTTCTCCATTTTTCATTTCCCCTTTTAAATCCACCGAAAAAAACTTGATAAGTAGGGGCGAAACCGGTTGTTCTTTAGGTTTTATTTTCAAAATTAAAAATGCCTATGTTGGCATTACGCACATTTACTGTAATTAATAATAATACTAATAATAATAATAATGATAATAATAATAATAATAAAAATAGCAATAACAATAATAATAACAATAATAATAATAATAATAAAAAATAATAATTTTAATGATAATAATAATTATAATAATAATAAAACGTCTGACAGACAACCACACTAATTAAAACAGCAGAGATCATAAGAAAAGTACTGAATCAAGAAACATAAAAAACGGTTTGTTGCCACTGGCTACGAGGTGTCCAGATGTTCTGGAGTACCAGAGGAGGCTTATTGTCACTCTGCCTTCAGGAACCACCACCAGACAATGAACGTGATGGGGCGAAAACCCGGGGAGGTGTTGCACCGTACAGTCTCTGGCTGAAATAGTGCAGAACTTGCTGGAGGCCAGAAGAGACTTGTTGTCACTTTGACCCCAGCATAGAACCACTGATTGCTGGGTGCGATTGTACCTGGTGATTGGTGTGAGATCCATAATAATAAATCCACCAAACTGAATGGGGAGGGCTTGTAGTCACTGACCGCAAGGCATCGACATGTACTGGAGTGTCAAAGGAGACTTATTGTCACTCTGTCTCCAGGAATTACCACCAGACATTGACTAGTGTGCGAAGTGGACATAGCGGGTTAAAAACTTGGGGAGGTGTTCCATCGTACGGTCTTTGACTGGAATGGCTCGAAACTTGCTGGAAATCAGCGGAGACTTGTTGTCACTTTGACTCCAGTTGAAAATACTGGTTGCTGGGCGCGAGAGCGCCTGGTAATTGATGTGAGATCTCACAAAAATAATAATAATAATAATAATAATAATAATAATAATAATAATGATAACAATAATAATAATAATAAAAATAATTATTATTATTATTATCATTATTATTATAGTAATAATAATTATTATTATTCTAGTAATAATAGTAATAATAATAATAATAATTATTATTATTATAGTAATAATAATAATTATTACTTTAGTAATAAAAATAATAATGATAATAAGAATAATAATGATAGTAATAATAATAATAACAATATTATTATAGTAATAATAATAATTATTATTTTAGAAATAATAATAATAATAATAGTAATAATAATAATTATTATTATTATAGTAATAATAATAATTACTTTAGTAATAATAATAATAATAACAATAATAGTAATAGCAGTATGCTATTAATGACGCAAATGATTATCAGAATATCAATGACTAAAAACAGAATCTTTTAAAAAGAACCGAAGGCCAAAAAAAAAAAGGGGGGATTTTGCCATCAATAAAATATTTTCCCGCCTTTTCTCATCAACAGAATCAGAAAATGGATTCTTTTTTTTTTAATAATTTCTTGCATGGAATTTTAATAAATAGTGGAGCAGATGCATTAGAAGCAATTAAATTTAAAAGAAAAAGCAGCTTCAAGCATTTATTGACACAAGACGAAAAATAATAACGGATAAATAAAACAGGTTGGAAAATGCAACAAAAGACGATTGAAAGATGGTTGCCATGTATGACTTTATAAACAATATATAAACAAACCAACAAATCAACAAACATACACACACACATAATGACGGTGACATTCATAAACACTTACCATAAATATTAAATGATATTTACACATTATAAAAACATTATAACATATTATAAAAAGGAATACAGAAAGGCATAAGCTTGAAATGGGAAATTCAAGAAAAATTGTGTCGATAGAATAAAGATGAGAATAAAAGTATGACTTATATAAATATGTAATAATTTCCAAATCTATCTGAGAATTTCACACCAATAAAGAAAGATTGTGGCTATAAGAATAAAGATGAGATCAAAAGCCTGAATTATCTATATAGCACTAATTATGATATTTACTTGGTGAGCACCCCCAAGTTTGGCACAAGGCCATTTTTATGCGCTCTTACCCGGTCTATATATATTTGGTGTTACCCTTCACCTAGATGAACTGTTCTCCCGAGCTAAAGAGTCCCATCTGCCCGAGGCTCCCAAAGTGAAAGTGATGGTTTTGACTGGGATTTGAACTCGCGTAACACGATCTCACAGCCTGAGCTTCTACCAATGCTCCACCGTCGCTCCTCAGTGTAGTTATATGAGTGTAAAGGATATTTTGTTTTTAAACCCCATATACATATAAAATGATGATAAGCATAACAAAATATAAAACAATAGACAGCAATACGATTTAAAGATAACTTATATTCGGTGTCAATTTGGGATTTGTGTGTGTAACAATATATAAAATGTTTACAATATTTATGAAAGGTTCACAATCTTAGAAAGTAATAAAACAAGAAAAGGGAGAATAATATATTGTCCGTTAGACTTTTTGTTTTAAAAAAAGAATAGACTGTACGTTCTTTTTCTTTCACCTTTATGGGTTGTGGGATTTGGTTCATGAGCTGTTGGTCTTGGGTACTCTGCTACTAGAGCGATTCGGGGTAAGGAAGAATGTTGCTTGAATTCCCCCAGCACGTAGCCAAAATTGGCATACATGAAGGGTCGTGAGTGCTGGTGTCCAGTCAGAGAGTTTCAGAGAATGAGAGAGAGAAAGTGTCTTTTGTCCAGTTTTATAGTCTGTAGTAGGCTCCTGAATTACGCGGGAAAAATCATTTGCTTACAACTACGTCCGCGCATATCAAGTTACCAAAAGGCATTTTCGGACGATGCAATTTTGCCTATTTTGTTTGGCAAAGTTATTGCATTGCCACAGTTGTCTATCATTTTTTAATGTTTTTTTTTACTTGTGCATTTATTTGTTTATTTATTGTATGTTTTCTCACATGTCTATCCTGCCTATATTTTTTCCATCAAAATATGTTGAGGATTCTCTAGCAATTGTCAAATGTTATTTTTTCAAGTGTAGGATTCATGTTTTTTCTAGCATTGTTAGTCTTTTGTATCAGAACATTGGCCACACAAGAACTACGCTAGATCGAAGACCAAAACAACACTGGTGCCATCCGTAAACACATTGAACAAGAACACAGTACAATAAAAACTTAACCTAAAGAATACTGATAGAAATACATTACAAAAATGCAGCTATTGCAAATGACTAAGAATGATAAAATAATGCTCACACAAATAAATTTTCTAGTTATTAAATCTTGTTTTTAATAACCATAAAAAGTTGAATTTTAAACTTATTGTTTCAGATACTAATATATTTTACTATATATACAAGTGAGAGGGTTTATATATACATAATCCTTTTCTTCTATGAAAGGGATGTTGGGTTATTCTATTACATCAGATACCTTGCGTTAAAAACATCAAATGATATTTTTTTTTTAAATGCAATCTAAAGTCACCAACAATGCTCTCTATTGATTACTTTATAATAATACCTTGACTTAAATACAAAAAAGAAAAATTAAAAATTTCTTTATTTTTTTACAGAAGAAAAACATTTTGTTAAATGTATTATTTCATAATACTTTGAGGATATGGCTACCAAGTGGATGGTTATGGTTCTCAATGATTGGCTATTTGCCTTACCTTTGTCGGCAAAAGAAACATGCAAGAGCAATCTCACCCAATATAATCATAAAAATGGTTTGTATCAAATTAATTTTCAGTTTGTAAATAATCAATTAAAATATTTAAACTGTTTTGAATAACTTTTATAACTTTTTTCCCCATAAAAACCCTTTTGCTTCCATCCAATAAACATTCACTGGAAATCAATTCTTTTACTTAATCAATATTGTCAAGATTTGTACAAATGATTTAGGGTATTATTGCACTGCTGAATCAGGTAATGACATCCATTTCTCTCGTTCAAGTCAGGTTTTTGGTCTAAGTTGATTTTTTTTTTAATTTTTGCGATAAAATTTTATTTTTATGGCATTTTTTTCACCTGAATTTTTTCAAGCCATATCATCATCCAGAACTATCAGACCTTCTTGTCATTAAAACAATCATTTCTATTTATAACAATTAGTTGACCCGGCATTTTACCTCCACCAACTTCTTAAATGCTCCACACATGTATACATGAGAACAAAATCATAAAAACAATATTTGGCCTTAACTCAAAAACTTGATTGAGCAAAACTAATGTGATTTTTTTAGATTCAGTTTCATCAAATTCATTTTAATTCATTTGAAGAAAATGCAGACAACAAATTTTTAAATGTAAAAAATCATCTTTGATAAATATTTTTTTGTCAACACAAAATTTCTGAATAACATGATATGCACTATTTAATCCATAACTCAGTGAAATGTGGTGATTCATACTTTTCACTCAGGTTTTAATCTAGATATGCATCCAAATGGAATGATTGAGATTTGAACTTTCATATTGCCACCTGCCTAACCACTGACCCAAGTACACTTCCCCAACATTTCAGTATGAGAATACACGCCTGCTGTCTAAATAGGAGCAAATGATTAGTTATTGTATCAAATTGGTAATTTGGTAAAAGTTGTTAAATTAATTAGAGAGAAATGAGATAAGTAAAAAAAAATATGTTGCAACCAGGATTTTTAATATCAGATTTTTAGGCCTTCTGCAGATTTCAGATGTGTGACATGGAATTTTCTGACTGCTTACTTGACCATAATCTGCATTGTTTTAGATTCAGCTAATTTTTTTCAGATAATTCTTACAATATCTGCTATACAAACCCACAAATAGATAAAGTTCAATATTTTCATTAAATTATACTATTGAATAGCATCTTAAGGCATACAACTTTTTAAATTTTAAATGATTTGTATTGGATAATATTTAAGAAAAACCCTTTATGTTTCTAACAAAACATCTATTTATTTGTCTGTGGGTGTTTAATAGCATAACCTTTTTAGGAAATTTTAATGATGAGAACAATTATTTCTGATAAACATTATTTTGTACACACATAGTTTTGCACTAACTATTTAATCCATATCTGGAGGGAAGATGGGGATTCATACATATGAACAAAGCAACCCCCGGCATCGGTACTTGCTGCCTAGCGTTGAGTGCGATGACTCAGGCATGTACCAAAGTGTCCATCAGACCACTCTACTTGTGCAATACATGAGTTTGACCCTGCTGAGGAGTACCAAGGACCCACTGCCTCAACGTCCTGGAGCAAGACTGGTGTCATGTTGGCATTGACCTGGTGGATGCAGTAGACCTGGCCCATTACAGAAGAAGGTGGTAGCATCCCGTGAAGCTAACTGGATCTATGCGCTTCCAGTGCCTGGGCCATAAATAAAATAATAAATAAATACCTTTCCCAGGGGTATTAGTCCATATGTAAATGTAGATAGAATGATTCGGATTCGAACATGCATGTTACAATTTTGAAGTTCAACTGCCCCAAGTGGATCTCCCCTAGCAAAACATTTGCATTTATATGAAAAATATTGAATATTTGATGATTGAATATTTAATGATATTTTTGTTTTTTATATTAATAGGTATTGAGTGCTTTGCTGTCCATAGTGTATGTTGCGAGTGTCTTAGAACAAATTATTTTACAGTCTCATCTGAAAAATGAATTATTTTCAGCATATTGTGTTTTTGTTTTAACAATGGTATGTATCATGGATTTTGCTTTATCTCCTAAAAATAGGCAGCAAATTGGTAAAAGCTCGGGCTCTGGAATCGTGGTAAGCGAGTTCAAATCCCAGTCAAAACTATTGCATTCACCTTAAAAATGGCTTTGTGCCAAACTTGGTTGGTGCTGCTCACCAAATATATATAATATCACCTTTTAAAAATTATTTCCTATTTCTATAAATGTAAATGTTTAAAATCTTTCCATAAAATTTCAAAAAAATATCATAATTGATTACATCCCCATAAAAGATTTCGAGAGTGGCTTTTAATGGTTGGGGTTAATGAATAAAATATACTTTTACTATTCAAATAAAAAATCTATTCTATTTCAAAATTAAACAATCTATTAGTGTATTTTCAATTTATAAAACATACAAATCAAATAGTGTGAGATATAACTTGTCTTTTAATAAATTAGTATTTTAACACTCATTTTTGTATAGATTCAGATAGTATTTTTTAAATTTAATTATATAAATTTTGAAAAATATTACTAAGTATGGTGCTAATTTTACAGTAAATATCACAAGATAATCCAAATTAATGCTAATAATTGTAATTTACAGATTTTTTACCATATAGTAAGCTTTAATCTAAAAGTTCTCATTATTAGAATAAGGACTTCCTTTTGCTTAATGTCTATTTTCATGACTGACTGTTGAAGACACTTGTAAGATGGCTTTTTATTGATTTCCTCTTGTGCTATGGCTGTTCATTCTAATAATCTTGTTCATTCTCTATTTAATATCAAAATTAATAGCTTATAGAAAGTTATCTGAACTTATAAATAAATATACAACATATATTGTCTGTGTGTATGTATCTGTTTGTGAATATATTTCTTATAGACTCCAAAATAGCTGGATCAATTTTCTTTGACATTCACACAGTTGTACTTCATGAGTTTATGAGGGTGTTCTTAGATAGATGTTGGTTCAAAATACCCCTGATAAGTATTGAAAATTGATAAAAAAAACACAACTTCTTGCTATGATCAAGAATAAAACCTTGAAAATTGTCATTATGATTGTATAGTTTTGTCATGCGCCAGTCTTTAGAGCATTTCTTTTCACATGACATTGATGAGATGCAACAAGATCAAAATAGATTACCAGCACTATGTTAAAAATTATGCAAGATCTTGCATTGTAACATTTTGCCACAATTTGATTTAAATATATAGGTTTTTGGCCATACCATTTCTGATTTGCACTGACAACACCAGGTTATTCTGCTAGTTTTATTATTGTTATAGAACATATGGTGTTGTTCTTTATAAAGCATCATTTATTTACTCACATCACCAACAAATTTAAAGGTGATGAAATTCTTCTTTGTTATTTTGCAGATACTTTCAATGACATTACAATTTATTGAGTGGCAAAAGGGTTTTATGACGTCGAGTGTGAATTTTATTTTTTTCTTCCTGGCATTCTTCACAATGGCTATTTATTCCTTTAAAATAGTACAGGTAAGTATGTCTACATTTTATCTCATATAACTTATCTAAAAAATTCATTAGAATTTCTTAATCTGAACAAATTTTTGAAAATACAAGGAAAAAATACTTTCTATAAACTACACCTTGAAAGTAATGGGATTTGTTTTGTTTATACAACAAATGCTGTACAGTCAAAGATAATTGTCATTGTCAAAGTTTAAAAAATAAAATAAATAATGGTATTTAATCCATACAAAAAAATGATCCAAAATAGTAGGAAAAATATACCAATTCATAGAAATAATGACCCATAAAAAAAAAAAAAGTCTTAAAAGATTTATGGTTTAAAATTAAAAAAAATAATATTAAACCCTGATAGAAAAATTTTGGAAAATTAAGAAAATAATATCAAATTTGTGGAGTAAATTTTTAAATAAAAATTTATATATTTGAATCAACTTTTAGTTATATATCCATACTACAATACACTGGTTACAAAGTGATAATTTTAGTCAACTTTTATTTTAATTTGATTATCTTAAATAGTATTTATAATTGTTATTATCACTATTCATATCATATGCTTCATTAATGATTAAGGGTAAAGAGATTTGGATATGTAAATTATATTGACACTTCAAATCTCAACCTTATTCAAATATACTGTAATATTTGCAACTTTGTGATATCTGTGTTTTGGATTATTAATAAGAAGTACAAATATTTTCTTAAAAAAAAGCTTTATTCAACTTCATCTATATATCCTATGAGTCCCTTGCAGTTTGTTCTTAAAAATGTTAAATGTCGGCTAGCACCTCTCATGGTGCTGGCTAGGATGGAGTTTTCTAAAAAACTAACTACTTGATGGTGGTCAGTCTAGAGAAAGAGAAAGAGGAGGGGATATTTTGGGTAATAATTTGTGACTGACCCACCTAAATGGAAGTGCATGAGAGAAGAGAAAGGACTAAGTTACTATATGGGTAGTATTGAAATTGTCCTGATTCTTGGCCTTTAGTAAGGGGCCACTGCAATACTAGAATGAAATAGTAAAATATTTCTCCATGTTTTTCAATGAAGATTAAAAAATATTTAAAATTCAGCAACATAAATTTTTATGCTTTGAAACTGCTATTTCCATAAATAATGAGTATTTTATGAATTATAATAATTGATTTTAAAGGACATGCTTTATTATGGGATGATGACCAATCAAATATTTGTGTTGGAAATGATGAAACTTATTTTGAAATTATCCTTGCTTATTGCCTTCAGTTTCGCTGATAAACGAACATCAAAAGTGAGTAAAATCATTTTTTTCTTTATTAAAAGAGAATTAGCATTTATGAGGTTGTCCCAAAAAACACTAATACAGTCAAGTCACATTAGAGACACTAATAGTTAGATGGGTGACCATTTAAGAATAACAGGTACTGTATCTTGAGCCAGGGCAGGAAATATCCAGGTCGCAGTTAAACCATTTGGTAGATGCACCCTTAGTCTTTGGTTAGATAGGCATCTATACATGGAGCTGGGGAGCGCTTGTGAATTCCAAATTCCCTCGAAACACACCACTCAATTTTTAGGTTTTGAGCCTAACTTGGGTTTGTGCTTAATCAAGTAAATATAATATTCTTACACCTAGACAAGTTACTCTATCGAGTTAATGAACCTCATCTGCCCAAGACAGCTGAAAGTGATTGAGTCAAAGTTTTACTACTGCTCCATCTTTGCTGTCTATGTGAATAAACCTAGTAAATATATTTATCATGCAGACGATTGTCCTTCTCTTTTTATTTGTTGAACTCACAATGTTTTAGCCAGTTTATGCTTTGGCCTTCTTCCAGTTTTTATTTCTTTAACAAATACTGATGATTTATGTGGAAACTATTCCTCTTTAGAAAAAAAAGAAGTTGAATAGTGATTATTATTTCTAAATCTTAACAAAACTGTTATTATTTGTTTTTGTTCAAAGGACTTGACTCCAGTTGAAAAAGCTTCATTTTTATCTCAAATCACTTTCTTCTGGATGACCAGGTATTTACTTTTTGATATTCAATTCCATTTCTTTTGTTGAAAATTTTAATATTTTGTTACTTTCAACAATCATTGTTAAACTAGAGTATATTCCGATTAAAAATAACAGATTTTGAAAATAATTTGATATCTTTTTACCTTTAAATGTTGCATCCTGCTTGAAGGGCCATTTTATTTCCAATAAAGTGGTTCTAATTCTAAGATATTATAAAAGTTAAAATTTAAAATGCCTTTTATAGAGAAATAAAAGAGGAAATTAATCCAAATGGAAACAGATTCCATGAATATTTTAGTAGCAGATGTTCCATCAGTGGTAATGATAATACAGATAATAATAACAATAGTACAATTATAATTACAGTATAAATCAGATCACCTGAATCTTTGTACCCAATATACTTGATATACATACATATACACAATGTACACAAGCGTATACAATATACATACACATATGGATACATATAACATGAACATAATGTATATATATATATATATATATATATATATATGTATGTATGTATGTATGTATGCGTGTGTGCGCGTTCGTGTGTGTTTATCTACTCCACAGTATTATAAGTCAATAAAACATTTTATTGAATTTCCAATATATTTTTTAAAGTTATTATTGA